>VZUI01062519.1:0-22643 GCA_013401135.1 Cettia cetti | reverse complement strand
TCTTTCAAAGAAGGGAAAAAAAAAAAAAAAAAAAAAAGGGAAATTCCCATCCAAAGCTTCCAAGACTTCGATGCATGGGCCTGGGGAGGAAGAGGGAGGTGCCAGAGGGGTCCAGCCTGCCCCAGCTTCCAGCAGTTTCCAGGCTGCTGCTGGCAGGACGCACCCAAGGCAGGAACAAAGGCAGCCCAAGCCTTCCTGCCCACCTGATGGGGATCGTGTCCAAAGGGCACCCTCCAATGCCAGGATAATGCTGCCAGGCATCCTAGGGTGAGGATAAGGCGTCCCCCAAAAGAGCTCAGCCAGAGAATGTGGGGGTAATGGGAGGGGAGGAAGGCCCTTCTGTGGGAACAGGTCTGAAGCAAAGGTGTCCTGCTGGGTGTTCACTGTCACCCTGCCAGGACCCAGAGGGGCACCACCTCCTCTCCATCCCCTCTCCCACCTAAGGGCAGCCCCTGCAGGGATAGGGGTCTCAGCCATTGGGATGGCAAAGACCCCAAACTCCATCCACTGCCGAGGAGCTGCAAAACCAGAGCTGGCTGGAGCAGGGATCCACAGGACACCAACCCAGCTGGAGCCTTTCACATTATAAACATTTATTTATAGATGTACAATTGTATAATTAACTCTAAATCAAGAGATACAGCCTCTGTGAGCATCCAGTGGGATTGATGCTTTCTCCCTCCTTATGATCCGTGGGTATCTACCAGGAAAAATCACCTGAAGGTTTTGGCTGGCAGGCTCTGGGCAGGGAATGCCATTGGGCAACACATCCAGCTCCTTCTCTGAGCAGGATTTTGCTTTAACCCCGTCCCCATCATCCCTGTGCCTCTATCGAGTGCCATTTCCAATCCTGAACTTCCACCCAATTTCTTCTGAAGGTGGAGGAACCATTAGGGAAAAAAAAAAAAAATAAAACCCCTTAAAATCAGGTCCAAGCCATGGTGGCTGTGGGATAGCAGGGCTTGCAGCCAACGGGAGGCTGAGATTTCACCAAATAAATAAACAGCCAAGACAGAGCGCATGGATTCCTAAGGACAACGGGATAAAGCCACCCCTGCCAGCCCACCCGGGAGCTGCCGTGCTCCCAATTCCCTCCCCTGACCGTGCCAGGGGATGCTTTTCACTGGAAATGTCTTTAGACACAAATGAGCTGCAGAGCAGCACAAAAGAAAAAAAAAAAAAAAAATTTAAAAGAATCCAGTTTATTCCATGGGAGGCGGCTCTGCTCGTGCTGGCTTTGCTTCCAAGAGATGTCTCCTCACCTGGAGCTGCCTCACACCCGTGGTGGGGGGGGTGGGCAGAGGGCAGATCAGCCACCCCCTGAGCTCCCCTAGCAGAACTTCTTCCAACAGAGGCAAGGGAACGCTTTGTTCCTTACGGATCCGTGGTATTTCCCTCCAGGAAAGACGAGCCGGGTGTGAAGGCTGGGGCCAGGCTGCGCAGGTGGCCGGCTGCGCGAGGAGCCCGAGCGCGCCACGCGGCCCAAAAGCTCCCAACAAAGGGCGAGGCCGGTGGGAAGCCCTCCCGGCTGATTAGCAGGCAGAATTCCAGCAGACTCGGCAGAAAAAGGAGTTCTGTGCACAAAGGAACCAAAGACTGACGAGCAAAATCCATCCAGGACAATCCTCAGCTGAGCCCGCGGCTCCTGCCCGCGCTGCGGAGCCAGGCTGGACGGGCTCCCCCGTGCCCTGGGACCCCTGCACAGCTGGGCTCTGGTTCTATCCAAGCCCCGAGAGCAGGTGTGTGGGTGTCCCCATCTGCAGAACGTCCTCCTGGGAGCAAAGCACAGCAACTGCAAAGGGATTCCTGTTTTCCAGGCAGGAAAGTGCTGCGGAGAGAGACACCCTGGGAAGAGGCTTCCTGCTGCCCTGCTCCCCAAAACGGGCAGAAACCAAAATAATTTAATCATCCGACCCCTGCATAGTTTAAAAGTACAACATATATACAGCTATAAATTAATGCTAAATAGATATTTTCTTTTCTTTTTCTTTAGTCTTCTTTTATCAACAAATCGTCCCACTTCTCTCTCCATTGGCAGCGGCGAAGGGTCTCCTTCTGCTTCACAGCTTCTGCAGTTACTGTGGGTTATTTTACACTCTGTGTGTCTGTTCCAGGGGCTGTGGGATCCTTGGGGGATCCTGGGAGCACGCCAGCGGTGCTGGAAGGGGAGGAGGAAGACAGAGAGCTGGATTTCCTTTCCCAAGCGCTGCCTGCGATCGTCAGAGAGAGGCAGAGAGAAGAAAGAGGGGCAGTTGTGCGTTGCTAATTCTCCAATTCCATTTTTAAGATAAGGGTTGATTCTTTTTCAATAACAAAGTCTGTCACCTCGGCTCAGTGCACTTCCCCAAAAGTCTTCAGGCATTTCAGCGCTCTGGGAACAAAAGCGGCAGCGGTGTCAGTCTCGGGACAATCTGTGACTGCCCCTTCCTTCCCCAGCCCACAGCACAGGCAGCAGCTTCTCCAGGCTCCTTGCAGAGCACGGGGGCAGGGAGGGAATTAAAGAAAAGCAGGCAGCTAACACTAGAGGAGGTGCAGCCCTCCAAACGAGAGAGCGGGCGGATCAAAGTAAGAACAGATCCAAAACCAGGATATACCAAAAAAAAAAAAAAAAAAAAAAAAAAGGCCAGTGTGCCCCAGAGGATTTGCTTAAAGGCCAGATGCTGAGGAAAACAACCCCCAAAACTGCAAATCAAGCAGCTCAATGGCTGATGTCCTCAAGGAGTCCCTATGAGCTGGAATGGTGTCCTCAACAACACCTGGTACAAGCTTCACCCAGGAGATTTTCTATAGAAATCCTGTGTTCGGGTAATTTTGGGGTAGTGGGATCTGCACATTTCACAGCCAGCCCAGCAGCACCTGGTAGGTGAAATCAGCCCAAAAATCTATGTAGAAAAAGGACTCCAAACCCTGTGGCAATTTTTTTTCATTATTTTGGTACAGTTCTCCCAGCACATCTGGCCTCACGTGTGCTATCCGGGCTCTCCTTAATCCAAGCTCTCCAACCCCCAAATCTTCCAGGCCCTGCCCCAGCTGCTTTTACTTTGATTACCAGTTTAACCCAGGAAGTTACTTCTACAACCTGCTGGGAACATTTGCTTTGTTCTCCTTGAGTGGGGAGGCTACGGGAGGGGGGGCAAGGAACATCTGTTGGGTGGGAGGGACTCCATTCCGTGTTGCTTCATGTGCCAGGGATAACAGCTTTCCCAGGAAAACAGGCACCAAAGCAACCAACAACAAGGGTTCATCAAAATGTGAGGGCTGGATGCCACCGCGCCCAAGAAACTTCCAACCTCACCAAGGGATTCTGCCCCGTTCCTAGAGGCCAGAGAAAGCAGGGAGCCTGGAGAGAGCCGAGGGTGCCACCGTGCAAACTAAACCCAATCAATTCCTGATTAACGAGGGAGCGCCGCTGGGAGGGGAGGCCTGAGCGTGTGCCCCCGAGGACACTGCTGGGGGCCTGTGTGTCAGTCAGGGGTTCCAAGCTGGGTTCCCTGCTCCTGGCTCGTACCTGGGCTGGCACTACCCGTGCAGGGAGGCCTGGACGTCTGACAGCCTGCTACAGCTGGGGGTGCCCATCTTCTGTGCCCGCTGGTACAGATCCGAGTCCCCGAAGTAGCGTGCCCGGTACAACAAGCCTTCCTCTGCAAAGGGAAAAGCCCAGAGTCAGGAATGCCCTCTGGAAGAGCCTCCTCTGCCAGGTCCTGCTCCCCTCCGGCTCTGCTGGGAACAGGAGGCAGCTCCAGCTGTCTGAGGTGAAGCAAAGGATGAGGAAATGCCCCGCGCCCTTCAGGACAGGATGGGCCTAAGAGCTGCTGACAGCTGATCCATCCCGGGAAAAGCCAAGGGAACCGTCCCCGCTCCAGGGAGGTGCAATGGGAGGCCCACACGAAGGTTGCCCCAGCTGGGCTCTGTGCTTGGGTGCTGCCCAGGGATCACAGCCCCTCTGGCATTCCAGTGCTGAAATCCTACCCTGGCCACTCCTCTGAGAGCCGTGACCATCACAGCAGCCAGGGCTGCCCCTGGACTCGCTGCCCTCACCACCAGGATATTCGGCTGGATCACCTGCCTGGGCAGCCCCACAGCCCTCGGAGCAGGGCTGGGATGTGGGACACGGGACACCGCGGGCAGCAGACTTTCCAACGCCACCCCTGACCAACAGAAATGTTCCACAGGGCTATCAGAGATGCCTCAGGTTCTACCTTCCCCCTCCGCTGGAGATCAGAGGTATCCTGCTGACATGGCAGGGCACAGCTCTTGTCCGACCAGTTCTGCAGCAGCATTAAAAAGCAAAACAAAACAAAAACCCCCACATACCGGGCCTGTCATGAAGTCATCGACTGAAAAAAACAAAGCCAACAACACAGGAAATGTGCTGGCACCACGTTGAAGTATAACTTCAGCACAACTTAGTCCTCAGCCAAAGACCCTTCCAAAGCCACCCCAGGGAGCACCTCCTGACCCCTCACTACTCACTCTGCTGCTTCTCTCTCCAGCAGTTATTCCGAAGGTTTGCTATGTAGTCGTCCTCCACGCTCCGCTCAACGTTCTTCAGGTTCGTGCCCGTGTACTCCTCGGCAAAGCTCTCGGACACGTAGTAGGGGACTTTCAAGTGCTCTGTCACCCTCCTGTGCGTGTGACCCACAGACCTGGGGCAGGGACAGGAGCACAACCTCTAATAAACACACGTTTCAGGGGCACAGCAAAGCCCCCAGCTCAGGTGATGTGATTGCAAAGGGCAGGAAACATCCCTCACCCCTAACCAGCCACAAGCTTGGAGGGTTGGAAGGGAGCAGCATTTCTGGTGGAAACCAACCCCCAACACAGGGAGAGAGAAACTGCCGGACCTCCAGCAAGGTGGGCAGAGCTCTGAATACAGACATAAGTCCAACACCCATTGCCCAGGGCCTAAACCCACTTAAAATAAAATATTCCCTGGAATTTTCATTAAATTATTAAATCTGTGATTTTCTCCATTCACCAAATGGGATCTGCTCTGTGCCCCAGCCTGCAACAACCAGCACAGAAAGCACCTTCCAGAAGGAAATCTCCTCCTCCCCTGGCCCTGTGGATTTGCATTTCTGACAAAGCCCTGCTCTTGCTTCCCCTGACACCCCAGCAAACCTAGAGATCCTCCCAAGGGTGTATGGGAGCTGTAACACAGGAGCAGAGCTGGGCCCAAATGCTGGATTTGCCAGGAACGGCTCTTGCTCCACCTGGAGACGTGCCCAAAGTTCCTCTAATAAATACCAGCTGCTGCTGCACTGCAAGCCAGCCTGATTCTAAAGGCAGGTATAAACATTAACTCAGCCAGCTCACCCTCAGCCTGTTATCAGAGTTTACAGGTGGGAACCCAAGACTCCTGCACCCTTCACCAAGGCCCAGCGCTGCGTAACTGAATGGACTGAACAGGAGCACAGAGCTCTGCTGGGATTTCTCAAGGCAGAGGTGAAGCCTGGAAAAAGACAAGCTCACTATTCTCCCAGTCAAGACAGAGCCCTGAGTTCTCCCAAAGTTCACATTCCTCTCCTGGACAAAGATGGACTACAGAGCAGGCCCTGACAGGAGAAGGACTGGGAATGGCAGGACTGCAGCAGCACACCACGGTGTGAAGCATGAAAATCAGGGCACGAGAAACCTGTCACCTGCAGTCAGAGAAGCAATCAAGTCAGGCCAATTCCATGAGGTGTTACTGAACAGTAACAACCAGGCCCACAGCCAGGCAGCTCTTGCAGCAGGAAGATCCTTTTTGGAAGAGATTTACAAAGGTAACAATGGTCCTTTAGGACTCTGTCCTCCTCAGTGACAGCTTCGCTATGGAGAAGTGGCATTTAAATCTCTGGGTTCAAAGCTGTTCCCCTGCTCGCCGGGCTCAGGCACAGCTTTCAGGCACAGCTTTTGGCAGAGTGATCCAGCAGCTCCTCCTGCCGGCCCTGCACCACCTCATTCCAGCTCAAACTCCCTGGCTGCTCGGGAAGGCTGCGCCAGCACTGCCTGAGCTCATCTGCCACCCCAGTCCAAACCCAGCCTTGGAAATTGGGTTGCTTGCTGCTACCTGAGCACACAGAGAATGGGACAGCACAGGGAGCAGGGAATGGGGCAGCAGAGAAATATCTGGGGCTCAGGGATGGCTTCCTCTGGCAGCTGGCAAGGCTAGAAGCAGGTCCCTGCCCACTGAAATGCTGCCCTCCCTTCCGTGTCTTCTCACCCCACAAACTCTTCACCAGTATAAACCAAACTGGTGTATGTGTACAATGCTAATACCAGCTGTGGAAATCACAGCTCAAAGCCCTTCACCTTCACAGAATAACCCTTAACTGTGCCCAAACCATCCCATCTTTTGGTCCCAAGCACCAATGTCACAGTCTTTACTCTGAATCTGAAAGCTAAGCTGGGTTTTATAGTATTTAACATCATGCCCCTCCCCTGGGATTGTTCAAGGCCAGGTTGGATGGGGCTTGGAGCAACCTGGTCTAGTGGGAGGTGTCCACAGCCATTGCAGGGGGGTGGAACAAGATAATTTTAAAGTCCCTTCCAATCCAAAGCCTTCTGGGATTCTGTGTTCAATGGCAAACATTGCTACCTGTGAAAACAGGCAGGAACCCCAGGCTGCAACCAGGTCTGCCCTCTCTAAAGGCACGTAGGGAACTTGCACTGAACATGTATTAAGCTTCTGCCAAGAATGATGCAAGCAGACAGAAATCAAGCCTGTTTCCCCACTCTTTGTTAGCACTGCAAAGTGACTCAGAATAGGGACACATTCCATTAGTCACCAGAGGGAGCAGATGGGGGTATTTCCACAGGATCCAGAACAGAGCAGTTTCACTTTTGCACCCTAAATGTCTGGCCAAAGCTATTTCATGGCAAGATGAGAGTTCAGAAACAGGGGATTTCTCTGGGAGTGTCTTTTACTCCTTATCCTCTTCCTCTACTGTCTTGTACAAAGGCTTTCATGGAGAACACGACTTTTGTTTTTCACGCTCTTAACTCTACACCTCAATTTGTTCCACATGGGGTTTTGGTGCTGGCAGCAGCCTTCCCAAACCATTTTGTCTGTCCCTTTCCATGCCAGACACAGCTGTGGGTATTGGCTACAGAAGGTCCCTGACAAGGAACTCTCCCCATTAGGGAAGTGAGCACCCTCCAGCTTTCCCTGCATCTTGTATCTCGTACCTGTCTGAGAACCACAAAGACTTCACTGGCAGCAGGAGCAACTGGGTCAGGAGATAAAACAAAAAAACTAAAGAAACCCAGGAAAGAAAGATCCCTGCCCCACCACAGCCCTCCGGAGCCAGCCCCCCGCCATGTGGGTAAGTTTTAGAGGAATGGGTACTAACAGCCTGTGGCTCAAACTGTAGGGTGGGCTGGAGACCATCATCTGGCTGAGAGCAGACACGATGATCAGGATGAGGATGGGCATCAGCTGGACAAACAGCCCCAGGCCACCCTGAGGGAACAGAAACACACAGTGGAGTGCCACCCATCCAGCTGGACAAGGATCCCACGGCACCGCCCTCCGTCCCTCCCTGTGCTCCAACACAACCTCCTCCCTCCTGCTTTTCACAGGGAGTGACCCAAAATAGCTGGGGGAACCCAGCAGCCCACAGGACAGTGTGACTCCAAAGGTCCAACCCCCCTGGCTCCTCTCTGGATGTGACAAGGGGCAGAGGGGACTGCCAGGGGGAGCCCTGGGAGGGAATTCCAAAAGCCTCATGCCCACAGTTTGTTTTTCTAGAGCAAACTAGTGAGCAGTACTGGTTTTATGGATGGCCTTCTCCCCTTTCCAGTGCTGGATGGATGAAGGTAATTCCCCCTCTCCCTCACCTCCTGAGCTCCCTTCAGTTCCACCTCTACGCTTGAGAAAAAAAAAAATATTCAGAAAGTTCCTGTTTGTTTTTTTTTACAATAAAATTGGCTCTGCCCAGACAACAGCCATAACCCTGACTCCAGCTTTCTGCTGGGGGGTGGCAGCAGGCAGGGCTGTTTCACCAGGCAGCCACAGGACCCAGCCCCCAGGGATGTGCTGGGAAGCTCTCCAGCCTCCCGGACCCCAGCGTGTTTTGCACTCACGTCCCCCTGGTGCTCCCGCCTGTCCTGCCTCTGGTGGTAGGTGTATCTCATCCTGCCATTGCTGTACACGTGAACATTGCCTGAAGGAAGAAGGAAAACTCTTACTCCCAAGTGACAGCGTGGAGGGTGCTGCTGCTGCTGGCCAGGGAGGGACCACAGAAGGTGGCCATGATCCATGAACCTGCTTACAGGCTGAAACAGGGGCCTTCCTAAGGAGGTGTGAGTGCAGAGAGGGCACAGGGTTCCTTCTGTAAGATTTTGCAGGATTGGAAGAAAACTCAGCTTGGAAGAGACCTCAGGAGGTTCAACCTCCTGCCCAAAGCAGGGTCAGCAACAGAGAGAGAATACCTTGCACATGCCTTCTGCCTTCTGATGGAATAGATTAAAACCAGTCACAAACAGAAATAATTCTGGTGGTTTTCCCACCCTGCAAACAAAGCTCTTCCATGTCTTGTTTTAAATGTCAAAGCTACAGCTGCAGAGGGAGCCAGGCTGAGAGAGCGGCCCTCAATTCTCTCGGGACAGTGAGGAAAGGGAAAAAGAGACTGAGCTAAAATAGCAACATGCTGTTTTTGCAGGAGAAGCTTGGCCTCTCTGCCAGGCACAGCACGAATGCTGCAAAAGACTTCCAGATACCTTTGAATCATTGGTGTTGGGGTGTTAGTGCTTAGATTCCAGACAGGAAAGAGCTACCAGAGTGAATTTTCTTAACTGCAACAATTTTTTTTTCTTTCAAGTTGGTCTACAGAGGTCAAAAAGCCCTGTGTCCACTTCCAGTCAGATATGACTGGAACAAATACAAAACAGTCTTCTAAAACACCTCTTTCCTGACATGGAATCTGTGTCTTTTGAGCAGGTAAAGGTACAGATTCTTTCCTGCTCCCCAAGCCATGATCAGCACTGAGGGCAGACAGGACACAGATTTATTTTTCAATTTGCAAGGTCTAAATTGCACTGGACAAATACTACTTTCCTTGTTTTTATGGGACACAGGGGAGAGAAGGAAGCAGCCACTGATCTTGGAGAACCTGCTCCAGCTGCATGGCAGAGCAGGGATCAAGAACAAGGCCCAGGTGTTACCACGATTTGCTCTGATAAGAAGATTTAAATTCCAAAACCACCAGGCAGAAAAGCCTTCCTCAAAACAGGATTATTTTCACAACGACCCTTAAAACAAATCCCTTTTTGTTCTAGCATTCAACCCAACCTAACAGCAGCTGAGGTTGCCAGAACACAAACAAACACCTGAGGCTGGGAAGAAGCCCAGCTCTGACGGCTGCTGCGTTCTCCAAAGAGGAACAATTTCAGAAACTCGAGGTGTTCAGGCCGCACACGAAGGAGAATTCCCCCTCACCAAACCCAGCGACGCTCGCACGGCCCAACCGCGCCAGCGCCGAAAGGACGAGGCCCCCCACAAGAGAGGAAGGTTCAAGGTGCTTACTCGAAGGAAAGCCACCCCCAAAGAACATGTTGAAGAGGTCCTCGGGGGAGATGTCAGCCTCGAAGCCGCGGTGGAAGTCGGCGTGGCTGTGTCCGTGGCGGGTGGGGTTGAGTTTCTCGTCCCCGAACTGGTCGTACTGCTTCCTCTTCTCCGGGTTGCTCAGCACGGCGTACGCGTTCCCGATGGCTGCGGGAGCACGGAGAACCAGGAGCTGTCAGCTCCCCTCTCCCACCCCCAGCCCTGCAGACTGCCAGCATCTGCCTTTCTGCTGCAAACCGAGAGCCTCAGCTACCCACAGCTTTGCAACAGGTACCTGGCACACGTCTCGGGCAAATCCAGACAGGAGGAAACCACACTCAGTGAAAATTTCCTTAATTAATTCAAATGAAGGAGTTATGGGATGACTGATAAGGATTTGGTGCATGTCCTCAGAGAAACCCTTCAGCTGTAGGCAGCTGTGTAGGGAAATAAAATTTTAGTTGACAAATTTTATTCAAAAGTGGCATTAAGGGAATTCAATGTCAGAGCCTAAAACTAGAACTGCAAAGAATTTAAATACGGGCTAAATCCCTGAAAGAGACTTACAAACTTTCCATAAAAGCTGCTAAGGAAACATTAGCCAGAAGTTGCATCCATCAGCTATGAGTTTCAGTACTTCCAGATGCCACATGCAAAGTGCATAATTACAAGGACTGTTAAGCAGTGCCTGTGAGGCTGGAACTAAACCCCTGCCAGGTCCCTGGTCTCTCTCCTTCCAGCCTCAGGAGCTGGAGCCCTTTTCCCAGAACGTCCGCCTGCCACCCTCCTATTTCTGTACTCACCTCTCCACACATGCCAGCTTCCCACTGCCTTCTGTACCAAACCACCCCAGGCCTTGCTGCGTTGCAAGGACCCAAAATACCCATGGCAGCAGCTGCCTGGTGTGCAAAAGGCAGGTGCAGAGGGGATGGAAGAGGAGGGAAAGGGGGATAACGTGCCCTTTTGGAGGAGATCAGCTTTAAGATTCAACATTTTCCCCAAGGTTGGATGGAGGTGTACGGTTTCTTCTTGGACTGGAGATTTGGAGGGCAGAGGATGTAATGTCAATACACTCCTTCTCCTTCTTGGTTATAATTAGTGCACCCAGAGCAAACATTTCTAGAGCCAGGCAGGGAAGCTGGTGGACAAGGACTGACTCAGAGTGTACCAACCACACAGCAGGAAAGAACAAGGAGAGCAATGACAACGGAGTGGTTCAGGGTTTGTTCACTGTCTGATTTTGTGCTGACAAAGCCCAAGAAATGCCTCATTCCAAAGCAGGATTTTAGCTCCAAGTAGCCAGGCTCAAGGCTTTTTCCAAGAGCAGACAGGTAGTGATGCAGATCTGCCATGAGGCAGCCAGCTGGAACTGTAAACCGAGACACGGGCTCAGCACAAAACCCAGCACCCTACCAGCAGTCACTGGGAAGGCGAATGCCAAGACTTCAGCTAATACATCAACGTAAGGAAAAATTAACTCATATCCTCACAGCAGGGCACGTTTCCCCCTTCACCCTCTGGAAACAAAGGGGTGGACTTCAGCTCAGCTCAGGGGCTGAAGGACAGGAAGCCATGGAGGCAAGGCCTGGAGGAGATAACCTCGCAGTGGGGGATAAAGGGCACTTTGCTTAACGCTCCACTTGTGGCACGTCACTCCTGCCAAAGCCTTGGGCAAACATCATTATTCAAGACTACAGGTGAGGAAACCTGCCTTTGGCCACTGAGGGATCCAAGGATGAGCTGTGGAGCAGCAGCTCTGCACAGACACTTGCTCTTTCACCTGCCCCCCACACCAGCACAGGCTCTCCCAAGCAGCTGGGGGTCAGTCACTATTTGCTAACACTCACCAGGGAAGGATTTAAGTCTTAAAAGGCTTGAACAAACCTTACCTCAGACTTTTACTGCTGAATTTGCGTCTGTGAGGAGCTCATCTGAGAACTGTACCAGTACACTCACATCAGGCCAGCCCTGCTCCCTGCTCCAGCAAGGGTCTCGTGCATTTCACTCCCAAAATCAGGCTGCTTTGGGGTGGAAGGTGCCTTAAAGATCCTCTCATTCCACCCTCAGCCATGGACAGGGACGCCTTCCAATATCCCAGTTTGCTCCAAGCCCCCTCCAACCTGGCCTAGAAAACTTCCAGGGATGGGGCAGCCACAGCTTCTCTGGGCAGCCTGTGCCAGAGCCTCAGCACTGTCCCGAGTAAAGAATTTCCTTCTAAAAAGTGGCCAGAATCAGATTATTTAAGTGGCCTCCAAGTCAGTGCTGTACAACTGGCACCAAGGAGTTCTGTGTTTAGCCCAACGATAATAATCAGACTTCCACAGCCTGCAGGGGAAAATGGGATTGTATGTTCCAAGCAATAGCATCTCTCTTGGAAAATTACTCCAATTTTAAGGTATCTTATTACCCAGGAAACATCCCTGCTGCATTTATAGAAAGGCTCTGAGAATTGTGCTCTTTGCAGCAGATCTAGAGCTCCTTTTCTGAGTTCTGGCTGGGCTCACTTGTAGAGCTGCTGCTGTAGTGAGTGTACAAGTGAGAAACTTCCACCTGGGACTTCTATCTACCAGTTCCAGCCACAAATGGCAGGGTGTTTCCTGGAACATTCCTCCTGAGGGATTTGTGCACCCTGTGCCTGCCTCTGGTGCTGCACAAGTTGACTGGGTTAATCCTGACAGAATTCCCTCCTGGGCAGCGAGGCAGGAGGTTGGAGCAATGCACAGGGAAGGGCTGCTGGGAGAAAGAGAAGGAAGGCTTCTCCTTGCCCAGCCAACAGAGGTGAACCCCACCCGTGCCAACCTGTGTTTATTGTTTTAAGCTCATACTTTAGTCATGACACGACCAGCTCTGGAGGGAGACAACTTCACAAAGAGCAGCTTTACTTCACTCTGCCTGACTCATGGGGATGTTTCTAAGGGTTCTCACAAGCCCAGCTCAGGGAGGGTTGGGGGGAAAGCACAAATCTGGAGCTGGCTTTACCTTTGAACGCCTCCGTGGCCCCCCGTGCGTGGTTCTTGTCCGGGTGGAACTTCAGGGCCAGTTTCCTGTAGGCCTTTTTCAGATCCTCATCGGAAGCTTCTCGGTTGACTCCCAGAATTTCATAGTAATCTTTGCACTGCTTTACCCTGCCAAGGGAGAGGGGAGCAATCAGGGACACTGAGTTCCAGGAGTGAAAACCTCTTTGCCTCGAATACTTGTCAGCTCTGAGACTTTTCAGGCAGCACAGTTTGGAGGGATGCTGCTCAGGGATCTCTGCATACTCAGCCCCTGTTGCTCAGAGGGTGACCCAGTTGTTTGCACCGCCTGGCTCTGGCTGTGCCGGCAGGACCAGCACAGAACAGGTCAGGCCAGTGGAGGTGGAAGGGCCTCTCCTCAGACCCACACAGGAATGTGATTGGCAAATAAACTTCACATTCATCGTGTTCACGTGTGGAGGCTGTTTGGGAAGGGCTATGGCACCTGAAGGATACTGGCCTTTTTCCCCTTCACTCTCTCCTCAGCTAATTCCCAGATCTAAAACTTACATCAGCTGAATTCCAGAGAAGGAAAGGGGGAGCAGCCCAGGGTGTGCAGCCTAGTTCTTCCTGGGCACACTCAGCCCAGCCAAGGCTTCTGCTCCTCACATGATGAGACAGAATCCAGCAGGCTGGGTTTTTGAAGTGGATGACATAACAAACATTCCTGCAAGTCCCTTGGAGTGGTTCTTGCACAATTCAGGCCGTGCCCATAACCTTAAACAAAGTTTACCAAGTGACTGCGCCTGCAGCTCAGTCCTTCGGCTTCCAGGATGGGCAAATGGGAGAAAGGAATAAAGGGAAGCTTAAAACAGGCCTTGGAAAATGAGCAGACCCAACCCAGCAGCCTACCAGGGCTGCTGGACCTATAAATCCTCCTGGGCACGTTCTTAACACTATTCCATATGGTTCAAAGCTGAAATCTTTAAAATACTGTGAAAAGCAGACGGGCACCAGGCGATAAAGTCAAGCAAATGCCCCTGAGAGCTGTGCACAGACCTCCTGACTGCATCCAGCTGCTCCTGAGTGCAGCCCTTGGCCTCCCCCCCAGCCTCTCCGTTGGCCGACGGGACGTCTCCGCTCATCCTCCTGAACTGGGCGTCCGTGGGCTCCCGGGACGGGGACTGGCCATCGGCCGGCTGCTCGCTCTTGTTGAGTGACTCCAGCAGAACTGAAAGGAGAGAAACGAAAATATAGAGAAGAAAGCACCAAGCTCAACCTGCCCCTTCCAGCTCCCCCATGAAGAGACACCTCTGCATCTCTGCCACCTTCCCAAGGCCCCCCCATCCTTCCCCAGGAAGACCCTCACCTTTCCTCCCATGTAATCTTTCATCTCCTCCTGCTGCTCATCCAGGTGTGAGGGCTACTCCTGAAGACATTCTGCTTCTCCCAACACACACAACCTCCAGAAAAACCCCAGGACCACCCAGACACAGCAGATCAGCAAAGCAGCAGATCCCTGTCCTTTTTTCCCTTCCATCTCTCCTCGACAGCAGATCACGTCCAAATTTGTCCTCTAGCACATTATAAAGTGTATCATTCTCCTCCTCCTGCCTTTGAGAGCCTACAGTGCTGGGGGAGTGATGTGACAATGCCATACCTTTAGGGAGCTTAGAAAATAATTCTGTGGGCTGCCAATCCCACGGGGACACTCCCCTTTTGGGGACAGAGCTGCAGCACTGCTGGCTGCCAGCTCCTCACACGGGCGCTCTGTTCTCCTGTCGCTACCTACGGATTGGGAGCAGCTGTGGAAACCATCTTCCCTCTCGCTTCCTGGGCTGTATAAATTCACCTTCCCTTTTCTTTTCCTCCTTGCAAGGCTCAGGCACTGTCTTCCATCCTCTCCAGCTAAGAGGGGACAAACCCCCAGGCCTGGCCTAGCCACCCAGGGGACACAATGCAAGGAGACTCCAAGCATCTTTCCATCATGTATTTATTTCCCTGGCAGCTGCTTAGCACCATCTTTTAAAACTGCTTTTTAAACCAAGCCTCAGACTGATTTCTTCACTCCCATTAAAAGGAACAGGCACACATGCTGCAGTGAAATCCAGCCAAGGATATTTACACAGGCCCCGGTATCCTGAGCTTGCAGTCCTTTATCCAGACCCTAGAACTGGGAAGGACGTTCCACCTCCTCCCAGGGATTGCACACTACTGACCTTGCACTACGGGGTATCTCCTTCTTCAGACAAATGCAAACAACACTTGCAGGCCAAGAGATGAACAGAGATATCTTATCTGGCCCCAGTGCTTGGAGGGGCAGAAAAATCCACTCGGTAATCCAAAAGCCAACACAGGATGAGGGATGAAAAGGACAGTGGGCTAAGGAACAGTAACTGACTGAATGAGCTTTTGGGCTTGGAGGCTTCACAAATTTAAAAAAAAATTATTTTAGAAAAAATAAATTCTTCCCTCCCTCATATTCCCAATGTTTCAGTGTTCACTGAATTACAGTCTTTAGTTTTGCTCCTTCCAGACCTGGAGCAATCTGCCAGGTGATTTTATATTTTACCTCATGAGGCTGTTCCCTCACCTATCCCCTTGCCGCTGCTCTGGGCTTCGCTCCCTAAAGCTCACCTGGAGATTTTGATCCCAAAACAGTTTGGGTTGGAAGAGATCTCAAAGCCCATCCAGCTTCACCCCCTGCCATGGGCAGGGACACCTCTCACTATCCCACAGTGCTCCAAGCCCTGGCCAACCTGGCCTTGGACACTTCCAGAGATCCATGAACAGCCACATCTTCTCTGGGAATCTGAACCAGGGCCTCCTCACCCTCCCAGGGAACAATTCCTTCCTAAGATCCCATCTAACCCTCTGGAAATGCAAAGTCATTTCCCCTTGTCCTGCTACTCCAGTTCCTGATGAAATCTCTCTTCAATTTTCTTGTAGCCCCTTCTGATCCTGGAAGGAGCTGTGAGGTCACCACACAACCTTCTCTTCTCCAGGCTGAGCAGCCCCAGCTTTCCCAGCCTGGATCCACAGGAGAGGTGCTCCAGTCCCCTCAGCAACTTGGTGGCCCCCCCTGGACTCTCTGCAGCAGCTCCAGGTCCCTCCTGTGCTGGGCCCCAGGGCTGGGGCAGCTCTGCAGGTGGGCTCTCACCCGAGCAGAGGGGCAGAACCCTGCTCTCTCCTGCAGCCTAAAGTGCATTTCCCAAACCCAAATCCACAGATGGATTCTCAGAACGGTCCCATTTTGCTCTACAGCCCCAAACCTGCTGCTTTTTGCATCCTCTGTGCAGCCCCAGCACAGCACAAACTCAGGGATGACTGAAGCAGAGAATGCAGAATCAGGTTTCAGTTCTGCCAACTCAGTTTCTCCCCAGCACGTGTCATGGAGCACTTTTCCTCCTTTATTAGCCAACACTTGCCCAACTTCTGATAAATTTTCCCCAACTCCCACTTAAAGGTGACCAGTGTGTGACTGTGCCTCCTCCAACGTGCTCTGACACAGGAGATTTTGCTGCAATCCCCTTGCCAAAGCCCTCCCTGATCCCAAAAAGCCCAGCCAGGGTCAGAGTTTGCAGCAGTGGCTGCACATTGCTGAGTGTTGCCAAACCCTGGGTAGCTCCAGGGAAGAGATTTCCCAGGAGCTCCTCAGAGACTCAGTGACCACCGTGGCACCCCTGGCAGCATTTCCCAACTCCAGATCCTGCAGGACATCGAGCAAAGGGTCCTTGGATAAGAAACTTGGTTGGGTCTGGCCACAAATTAGCACGTTGTGTTTAACATTAACCCGCCCTGCTGCCCCCAGGCCTCAGCCTTCCTCCAAAAGTCACTTTCCTACCCAGTAATTTCACCAAAGTATAAATTCTGGAGGGAAAGGGAGGGGAGGAAAACCACACCACAGGCACAACACATTGTGAGGGAGGGGGAAGAGGCCTGGTGCAACCAAAAAGAGGATTACAGGAAGCCTTGGGACAAACAAGCTGCAAAACTCAGCCAAAGAATCCAAACTCAGATGAGGTCAAAGAAAAAAAAAATAAAAAAAAAATTTAAATCTGCAGCCCTTAGCATAATATTCTGCAGCGTAAGAATGTGCAGGGAAAGAATTGTGTTTGGCTGCTTTGAGAAACCACCTCCTATATTAATTAAAGCTTTCAGAAAATTACAAAAACGAAAGTAAATCTGGCAGAAGTCTTCAAGGAGCATTATTTTGTTACGTGTGTGCGTGTGAGCTCAGCCATGGCCTGACTGCAAACAGCTGGAGGAGGAACAGGAGAGGAGGAATATGATGAAAACAGGAGGAACAGGAAGAGGAGAGGACAAGGAATGGGAGGAGGAACAAGAGAAGGAAAGGAGGATCAGAGGATAAATAAGAGGAAGAGATGAGGAGGGATATGAGGAGAAGGAATAGGAGGACTAGAGCAATAGGAGGAGAGAAGGAATACGAAGGGGAATGCAGGAACAGGAGGAGAGGAATAAGAGAGGGAGGGGAGGAATGGGAGGAGGAGAGGAACAGGAATAAGAGGAGGAGAAAAACAGGAAGAGGAGAGGAACAGAAGGAGAGGGACAGAAATAGGAGGAAAGGAATAGGAGCAGGAGAGGAGGAGGAGAAATAGGAAAGGAGGAATAAGAGAGGGAAAGGAGGAGTATAAGAAGGAGACGAACAGGGGGAGGAGAAGGCATATAAAGGAAAAGGAGAAGAGGAATACGAGGAATAGGAAAGGAGGAACAGGAGGAGGAGAAGGGCTTCCCGCAGCCCCTCGAGAACTTCTCACACGCCTTGCCAAGCTCCTTCCCTCCCCTCAGCACTCCTCCACCAGCAGCGGCTGTCGTACCCGCGGCTCAGGGGTCCCACAGCAGCGCGGAGCCGGTCCCCCTTCCCTTCCCGGCCCCCTCCTCACTGGGAGCCCCGCTAAAGACAGAGGCCGCGGGCGGACGGTCCCCGGTGCCCGCCCATCGGTCCCCGGTCCCAGCCGGTCCCGCAGCCCGAGCAAGCGGGACACCCCCGGCCCCCCCGAGGAACTCGCTTTCCCGGCGTGCCTCGCGCGCACTGCGCAGGCGCCGTGAGGGTGAGAGGTCAGGCCCGGCGGCGGCCGCGCAGGCCGCGCTCCCCCGGGCCCCCCGCCGCGCCCCCGGCCCGGCTCTCACCGCGGACCCGCTGCGAGGGGTACAAGCGCTGCGCCTTCTCCAGGAAGCGGCGGGCCTTGTCGGGCTGGTTGGCCTTGGCGGCGGCCAGCGCAATACCAATGCACCGCTCCGCCTCGTCCCGGTTCGACTCCATGGCGGCGGCGGCCGGGCAGGGGGGCGGAGAGGCGGGGCCGGGCGCGGGCTGATGACGTCAGAGCCCTGCCCTCAGGCGGGCGGGGCGGGCGGAGGATTTTGGGGAGCCGCGGGGAGCGAGAGGGGTTTGGGGCAGAGACGGGCATTCCCTGGGGAGGGGACACTTGGGTGGCCCAGGCGGCCTCAACAGGAGGAGGGGAGGCCGGAGGGCACCCCCGGATCCTGCTCTCGGAGGGGTTTCGGAAGGGAAGGATTAACGCCTTCAGGAATTCTCAGATTAGAGTCCTCCTCCTCATCGAATTTTCTGCCTTTGAAACAGGTCCCGGCTGCAGGGACTGTGTCCGGGACAGGCTGAAGGAGACGCTAAAGAGGCTGCACGGGGCTCTTTCACATTGTTTCACATTCAATCGCACCAGGGATGGCGGGAACAACCTTCATTCCAAAGGAGAGTTCAGAGACAGGTGACAAATCCCTGGAAGCTGGCCACGGGGAGCAGGCAGGAGAGAAGGAAGAACAGCTGCAGCCAGGAAGGGCCAAACCTGCCTTGGTCTGTGGGGTGTGACATGTGTGACAGCACAGGGACACCCCAGCCACCCCAAAGGAGCAGGCTCTGGGTGGGAAATGAGGGAGGAAAGGAAGATGACTCTAGCTGGAGTGATCAGGATCAATATCCCTGTATGAACCACGGAATCCTACAATGGTTTGGGGGGGAAAGGACCTTAAAGCCCATCCAGTCCCACCCCTTGCCAGGGGCAGGGACACCTTCCACTATCCCAGGCTGCTCCAAGCCCCATCCAGCCTGGCCTTGGACACTTTCAGGGATCCAGGAGCAGCCACAGCTTCTCTGGGTACCCTGTGCCAGGGCCTCACACCCTCACAGGGAAGGATTTCTTCTTAATATCTCATCTAACCCTGCTCTCTGACAGTGGGAAACCCTTTCCCCTTGTCCTGGCACTAGAGGCCCTTATTCCCCCTCCGTGTTTTTTGTCACCTCCTTCCTGCAAGGCCACAATTAGGTCACCCTGGAGTTTCCTCTAGCCTGAACAATCCCAATTCTCTCAGCCTTTCTGCACAGCAGGAAAGGTCCTGCTCCATCTCTCTGATCGTCGTGGTGGCTTCTTCTGGACTCTCTCCAGCAGTTCTGTGTCCTTCCTGTGCTGGGGGAAGGAAAGGATTCCAGGAATGATTTATCCCCTTTGTCTTTCCAGCTCTGGAAAGTCTCGGGGTCTCCCCCCTTCCAAAACACCCCATTGTCAGTGCCTCAGCCCCAGCCTTGGAGCAATGAAGAGCCAGAGGCAGGCTGCTGGGAGCAACATCTTTACATGGTATTTTACAGAGCACAGCACCTGGCAAACAACGCCCCTCAGCCCCCTGCCGGTACAGCTCCCCACGGAGAGGGCTCTCCATCTAGGAAATCGGTTAGGGAGCTCCTGCAGCAGGATGCTTGTGCAAGGCAGGAAGGGCAGGAGAGCCAGGTGCTCCTCTCTTTGAGCTGCCCTTCTGCAGCACGGAGCTTTTGGCTGGCTGAAATCCTGCTCTGGGCTGCAGGAAACGCAGGAATTGCCCGGCTCTTCCGAGGATCAGCCTGAGAATCAAAATAACGCCCATGCTGGTCTTTCATAGCATTAAATAAAGGTGATTTGGGGTCCAGCTCTTGAGCAGGGCACATCACACTGCACAGGTGGTGGCAGTAAAAGCCCTTTCCTTATTCCTGAGAGAGAGGAATATTAAGGAGCCAGCAGCAAGCAAATAAAACAGGCGTGGATTTCTAACTTGGATTGACAAAACCCTCCTGTGACAGACAGCCTGGGCTCTACAGAGCCTGGTGCTGTGCCCATGGGCTGTGCCAGGGCTGATCCTGGGGATGGGGCTGCTCCTTCCCAGCCCTGCTACTGCTGCTTGGGAGCTGTGAAGTCCCACGCTGTCTCCTGGGCACACTTCCACATGGCCCTCATGAGCCGTGTGAAGCCCATGTCCTTGGGCTTCTCCAAGCCTCGCATCAGGCGCTGCTTCATGATGGCAACAAACTCCTTGTTGCTCAGCTCCCCGTTCCCTGCAAAAAGGAGGAAAAATGATCAGAGACCCACCACCAACCTCCTTGGAATTGTGACTCTAAAGGGCAGCAGCCATGGGTGTCCTTTCCTGCAGAAACTGTGACCACATTTGGCTCCCACCTCCCAAAATATCCTGCTGAGTAAGGGTTTCCGAGCCACAAAGTGTAAATCCCAACCCTATGGATGCCTGCAGGAGGCAGAAAAGCAAATGCAAACCAAATGTCCGTGTCCTCTCAGGAAACACTGCTTTAAGTGGTTGAGGAAATTAGGTTGGGTGCACAAATTTTTCTAATTGAGTAGAAGGGAAGATTTGTTGATCTGATGAATGAGGTTATGGAGAATGCAGCCACTGGGCAGCAAAATTCCAGGAAACAATCAAGGGGTGAGCAAAATTCTCTCCAGTGCTGCAGGTTTTTAATGTCTGTAAACACTGATGGAATGAAAACAACAAAATCATCATAATAAAAAGGGCTCTGTGCCTGCTTTTCTACTTGGTTCTTTCTTGGGGGACTCCTCTGGCAACCAGAGTCTTTCCCTGCAAAGATATGCCATCAAAATACTTAGGAGATTCTTCTCTGAGAGAAGGCAAACAGGGAATATTTGGATATAGTTCAGCTCACTCTAATCTCCAGCCTGATCATCTGGCTTGAAGATGGTATCAGAACAGTGGTACTGAAGCACAGAGGAAAATAAAACAGGAGATGTGACCTTAGAAAAGTGCAAAGGAGCAGGTGGGGCTGAAACCAAGAGGGACAACACGGAATAAAATAATTAAATACATTTTCAGTGTTCATACTTATGCACCAGTGCTGCCACTCAGAGCTGCCAGATGCTGGTGACTGTGCTGGAGAACCAGGATGCCAGCCAGGGCTCTGATTTTGACCTGGCAGTTTTGGGCAAATGCAGAATTTCCTTCTTTCCAAGTCAGAATTGCTGTCACCTGGCAAAGTCTCCAGTAACTCCCATTAAATCAAGCCAGGAGTGCTTCAGTGTGACAACTATCCCCAGGGTGCTCCCACCCTCTGCAAAGCCACCATCTTCCCTGCAGGGCACAGAGCTGCCATTCATTAATTAAAAATTAAGCTGCCATTTGTCTGGGACTTTGGAGATAAAGCCCCAGACCGGCACTGGAGCACAGCAGTTCACTTTGTTAAACAAAGCAGAGTTGTGTTGGGAGGAAAAAAGGAGCAAAGTGTGCACACCAAACCCTCCCTTCCACATCTCCCAGGGTGGGCACCATTGGCTACCCTTCCCAGAAGGGCAGGGGGATCAGCACACATCCAAGGAAGAGCCCTTGTGCCCTGGATCTCCTGCCCTGGGCTCCCCTGGCCGGCCGGGGTGGTGCTCGCTCACCGTCGCAGTCGAAGAGCGCGAACACCACGTCGCACACGTGGTCCGAGAGCTCCACCTTGGCCACCGTCCTGGCCACCTGCTGCATGGTCACTGCAACAGAGGGAGGGCACGGGTCACACAGGGCTCAGCATGTGCCACCCCCAGCAGGAGACTCCTGTTCCTCCAGGAAAAGGGCCTTTGTGTCCTCAGAGGGGCCTGCAATAAGCCTGAGCAAGGAGGCAGCTCCTCACAGCATTCCAAGGATGATACTCTTATCAAGCACCTATCCCAGCAGGCTGGGAATTCCAAAAACTGCTTTTCCTGTTGCGACCCAGTAACTGCAGAACAAACCCTCCCACCCTCCTGCAGGGAGCAGATGAGAGTAACTTTGCAATAAAATAAAGAGTTGTAGGGAATTATTTCCCTTTTCTCCACAGACTGGCAGCAGAGAAGCAAGCAGGAATTTTATTCCCACCTTCAGAAAAGGGCAATCCATGGAGCTATCAATCTGGCAAGGTCAGGCAGTTGGTTTTGCTGCACAAATTGGAAAAAAAAAAGCCCCCTCACTAGGCTTGTGTGATCATATTTAAAGTTAAATTGCTTCCCTGCAAAGCCTGACCCAAGGAAATGTCATCCACAGCAAGTGGGATCAATGTTTAGCTATGGAGCAAGGGAAGAGGGGGAAGTGGTGCATGACAAAGCCAGGCTGAAACCACAAACAGCCTCTGCTTTCCTCCACAGCATCCTTATGGGTTTCTGCCCACCCCGGTCCTTCAGGAATTTTGGAGAGTTAAGTGTAGCAGAAAGGAAAAAATAATAATCCAATATATACTGTAACTGGATTAATTACAAACTGCATAAAATATTTCAAAAAAATTTTTTTTCATGAATGTTTTCATTATTGGTACCTTCCATCCCGTTTCTGCTCCCCTGAATGAGATCTGGGGTTTTCCAAGAGGAATTCACAGCCACCATCAGAGATCCCCTGCCCATTACACCTCTCCTTACACTAAATAATGCAGGAGAAAATTGAAACAACACATTCTATTTATATAAATACATATAATCTCAAGTAGGACTCTGCTTTTCCCACATCATTATTCTTTTTGAGTGAAATTCCTTTTCTCTGTGAGTGATGTAGCTCCAGTCAGCAGTTATTACTCTGTATTTCCTCAGACAGCAACACCAAATTTCATTTAATTTGTTGCAAATGTCAAACTTTTCTCAAGGTGCTTCACCTTGATGCCATCCTCCCTTCCTGGTGCCCTAGGTACGTGTAAAAAAAAAAAAAAAGTTAGAATGATTTCCTACATCACAGAGTTCCAGAACTGTTTGGGTTGGAAGGGGCCTTGGAGCTCCTCCAGTGCCACCCCTGCCATGGCAGGGACACCTTCCACTGTCCCAGGCTGCTCCCAGTCCTGTCCAGCCTGGCCTTGGGCACTGCCAGGGATCCAGGGGCAGCCACAGCTGCTCTGGGCACCCTGTGCCAGGGCC
>VZUI01062518.1:0-20315 GCA_013401135.1 Cettia cetti | reverse complement strand
CTGCAGGAAGAAGCTCGGCGCCCTCCCTTCACAGCAACTTGCCTGAGTATCATCTGGGGCTGTTGTTTTTTTTTTCCTTCTCTGTGTTGGGGAGTGTTCTTTTCCTTTTGTTATTTGTTAATAAACAGTTTTTTCCACTTTTCCTCCGAGGAGTTCCTTCCCAAACCCGGGGTTGGGGGGGGGAAGGGGTAGTGGAGGTTTGTCTCCTCGTGGAGAGTTTCCTCCTAATTTGTCCTAAACCAGGACACCAACTCTGCCAGGCCTAATTTTTAGGCTGAAAAAAACCAATAAGATAAACAACCAGTAATCTAGTTATTTAACTAGGTTTAGCATTTTTGAAGGGCCACTCTCTCTCCATATTTACTTTGGCCTGAATGACAGTAATACTATAAATTTAAAAAGTGTGGTACTGGAATAGCCACTCTAGCAAATTCTGTTTCCACTTCATACTCTTTCTTCATACCTCTCACCCCCAAGAATTTTGAGCAGTCCAGGGATGACCTATTTTTTTGTGTGTGTGTGTTTGGTTTTAAAAACCACAAAGAATCAATTTGTCATAAAGAAGATACAAATCGAGTTTAAAAGCTTACTTCTCCAGTTTTCCTTCAGCTATTACTTGCTATACAAAATGAGTCAGGACATGACAGATTTCTGAAGGCATACTCCAAATTTCCAAGACTTCCTCTGTATTGTGGAATCCTAGTTCTTCACTTAATTATGGTCCCTGTAAGTTTTCTAGTCAATCAACAGCTGCCAACAATGTGAACCATTGTAATATACCTTACTGATCTTATATCTACTAGTCTGATGTAACAGACAAGCTGTGATGTATATATGTCTTACAAATGGTTACAAAGGAACATCAGAAGTATTTCTGACTGGCACTCTGTATGTATGACAACTGGCTGCTTCAAAAGGAACAGTGAACATCCGGTAAGGGAGAAAGTGAGTGAGAAAACATTTCCAGTAGATGATTGAATCAACAGTTAAAACCCAACATCCCACTCTAATTTCCTTATTGATATGGGATATTTATATAGACAAACTTAAAACGAGTTAACAATAACTTCAGTGCTTTTGTGTCTCCCAGAGCAGGTGATTTGGAGGGCTTCATCCAATTTTTTTGTTATAGTAAGTTTAGACTATGCTAGTCTCAGTACTCTTATTATCTTCTGCTTCTATTCAGCTCCACAGAAGGTTGCTAGTGTCAGTAATTTGTTTTTTGTTGAAATAATTAGACTAATGCTTTTTGCTCTCAACATTTTGCAGCCTAAGGACAGCAGAGGACTACTCAGTTTGGTTCATTGCTTCAGGTAGCTGATATGTGAAATTAAAAAAGTAAGTCATGCTGATTGGACCCACGTGGATATATCTTTCTTTGAGCTGATGAACTGAACTTTTAGAATTAGTGTTGGTACAAATAGTCATAGTTTAAAATTAAAAATACATCTTAGGTGCTCACTGCAATATACCCTGACAAGTATCTTTTTAAGGAAAATTGTTGATGCTAAAACAAAATTTCGAATTTGCTAAATGTAAGGCTGTGTAAAAAACAAATAGCTTTTTAATCATTCACTTTCCTGTGAATGGTATATACATCCCTTTGTTTATCTTAATATTCAAAGGAATTTCATAGCTATCTCTGTTTTAAGATACTTTTGAATATTTTTATTGGTAGTATGTAATTACACAAAACAATTTAAAACATTGAAGAAATAGAGACAATGAGAGAATTTTATTGACCTTCAAAAAGAAATGCATCTAGATGAACACTTACTGTAAGAAAAAGCCCTTTAGCTTGTTTTGGGCTGCTTAAAATTCCTTTGAGTTTTGTGGAAAATTTCCTAGTGACACTCACAAACCAAACATGCAGACAAGACATTAGTGTTATTGTTAGTGAATGTAATGAAAGATTTTTGGGGTTTTGTTTGTTAGGATTTTTTTCTTCCTCTCAAGGCTGCAGGGCTTTTCTCTGTTCTAGAGCTTTATTTCAGGTATGAATTTTACTGGTTTTGCACCTCTAAATGTCTCCAGACTTTGTACTTTTAAAATCTGCTCACTATTACAGGTTTCCAAAATCTCACTTTTACAAAGCAAGAAATTAAGTGGAATACAGTCAGAGAATGTAAAGATAGTTATATAAAGCTTCTTTTGTCTGGCACATTTCTGTTGCATTTGCTGTTTTTTATTCTTTATTCAGGAAATACAGAGAAGTTGTCCCCTAAATAATGTGGCCAAAGTCCATTCTTCTGCACAAAGAGTGCATTATCCAAAGCATTATTAGAAAGGTATAATAATAAATGTAATAATGTGAAGAGTTTAGTTCATTGCTGGGTGCTGGGTGCCAGCAAGATGTAACAGTGATAACTGTGTTACCTAAGCTACCTAAAAGATACACTGACAACATATCTATATACAGGGTTTTGAATATTGTGCCTTGGTACACAGGTTAATAACCAAATCTCATTTTTAAAGAAGATCTCTCTGAAGGGATCTTTGTTCATTAGTGGATGTGATTGCCAAAACTCACATGTGGGAAATCATTCCATAGAATCAGACAGAGATTCTCATTTTTCAACAAGAATGTTGAACAATATGTATAAAATTTTAGGAATACAGTGACACCTAAGCACTTCATATCATCCGCAATCCTCAGGATTTGTAGAAAAAATGAGTAGGACTCTCAAAAATAAAAATGCTTAAACTTGTAGTCAGATAGGCTTGAAATGACCTAAAGTTTTAGAAATAGTGATATGGAATATTACAAATAACCATCACTAAAGTCTAGGTTCATCACCAGCAGAAATAGTGTTTGGCAGGCAGGCACATTAGCTGTTCCCATGAACTTTGTCCTCATTAGGACCAACATCTTAGATGAAGATGGATGAATTACCAAAGTTGTATTTGTGATACAAAAAAAAAACCTACTAGAAAATACAGCACAGGCCAGATTGTCTCAACCAAGAGTAGCCAGAGTGCAATCCAGTCTGGTTATACAATACTGATAAAAGTCCACTCTCATAAACAAAGCTGGACATTAAATGGGAGGGTTTGTATCCTGAGTTATTAACTTCTGGTATTGCTGTAAAGGGTGCAGAAAAGCATGACTGGATCTACCTCTTCCATGAAAAATGTCTTCCCAAGAAAAATAATTTAGATTGACCACCATTGACCCTGTTGTAGTCTGTCAGTCCTACCTTGGAGATTAAAACTTGTTATGCTGCAATAAAAGGTCACTAAGAAAACCATCATTGATACTGGGGCTGGAAAATTATAACAAGAAAAGCACAGCCAGATACACGGACTGGAGCTGGGCATGCAGATGACACCAACTTCCTGGTGCAGAAGAGTTAGCCACAAGACTTTTTTTATGTTTTATTACTGGACTAAGAGGATCTTCTATACCTTCTTAAAATAGAATGGGTTACCCTGATTCTAGCATTAATCCTTCTTTGTATAGGTGTTTTGATACTCTTTCTCTTGCACATTTCATTAAAAACAGCGAGCAAAACCATTGCCAAATTGTGGGGTTAACCACACACTGACAAACGTTCTCTGAGAGTTGTTCTCAAAACTGTAATATATTTAGGAAATCTGCACAAAGGTATTGAAGAGTTGTCATAAAATCTCATCTATATATGAACAGGAGTCCATCAAAAAACATAAAAGGGAGCCCTCTCATAGAGAAATTTGGTTAACTGTATTCTTCTGTCTGAATATTCTCATTTACCGTTACTAGATTAACACTAGGAGGTGAGGTCATACAACCAGCTGCATCTGGCAGATGAGAGTGGAATGAAAACAGTAAGGACCAAAGAAACATATCCAAGAGAATGAGAAAACTTAAGCCCAGTGACAATGCCAACCAGTAAGAAAACAAGAGGCCACCAACCAGAATTAGGCGACAGAATGTCCATTGCCTGATGGGTGGTATGGATATCATTGGGGAAGGGATCCTTTTATAGAGGCATCCTGCTTGAGCTATAATCTGAAAATTAATGAAAGAGGAATTGAAAACCTTCACTTGAACCTTACATTAATTAACATGAGATCCTAGGGTTGGGATCTTACGGTGGTTAGTGTGTGTAAACCAGCTCCTCCGTGATGCCATATTTAAAGCGGGGGAAAACTGCTGCACAACAGCAGCAGGAAGAATGAGAATGTATGAGAGAAACAGCCCTGCACACACCAATGTGCAGAACAAGGCAGTGCTCCAGGGATGGGAGCAGAGATTCCCTTGCAGCCCATGGTGAGGACCACGGTGAGGTAGGCTATTCCCCTGAAGCCCATGTAAGTCCTTGGTGAAGCAGGTATCCACCTGCAGCCCCCAGAGGACTTCACATGGGGGCATGTGGATGTGCCCTGAAAGAAGCTGCAGCCTGTGGGATGGCCCATATCAGAGCAGGTTCCTGGCAGGAACTGCAGCCTGTGGAGAGGAGCCCACACTGGAGCAGGTTTGATAGCAAGACCTGTGATCCTGGGAGGGGGTATCCAAACTGGAACAATGTGTTCCTGAAGGACTGATCCCCATGGAATGGACTCATGATGGATCAGCTCTGGAAAAATGGAGGTTTGTGGGAAGGATTCACATTGGAGAGGTTAGTGGAAGACTGTATCCTATGCATGGGAACTCATGCTGGAGCAGAGGAAGAGTGTGAGGAAAAAGGAGTGATGGAGAGAACACATAATGCACTGACTGCAGCTTCCACTCCCCATCACTCTGAGCTGCTCAGGGGAAGGAAGCATAGGAGTCAAGAGTGAAGATGAGCCTAGGAATGATGGAGGGTAAGGTGAAATTATTTTACATTTTTTTATTATTTCTCATTATGCTACTCTGATTTGATTGGCAATAAAATAAATTAACTTCTTTGAGCTCAGTCTGTTGTGCTTGTTATGATAATTGCTGAGTGATCTCCTTTCTTATCTCAACCCAGAGGCTTCTTGTCGTTTCTTCTGCCTCCCCTGTCCTCTTGAGGAAGGAGACTGGTAGAGCAGCTTTGTGGGCACCTGGAACATAGCCAATGTCAACTCACTGCCCTGACAAAAGCTGCACTGATTTAACTAGGGAGACCGAGCTGATGGATTTTGCTTCTCTAATGTCTTAGTGGTATTTCCAATTAACATCTCTTTTCAAAGAGGTAACAACATTTTTGTCCTATAAAAGGAGGTCTGGGCTGGCAGAGGACAGTGAAATTCTGAACAAAAAGTATAGAACAACTTGAACGAAACTTAATAGATTTGAAAAACTTTTCTGTGAGAGATGAAGTCCTGACTCCTTGAGGATAAGCATGAAATGAGAATACAAATCAGAGAGTGCCATCTGACTTCAGTGTGGTCTTCCGGGAGATCACAGGTTATCTTTATGTACTGCTCCTTCATCAATAACAGATGAGCTACTATTTCTTCTTACATGTTATTGCCCTTTCTTCAAAAACAAAAGGATGAAGTGGAACACTGGGAGGAGAAAAAGGCGAGGGAGAGATCCATGAGGGGGGATAATTGGATCAGTTTTTTGAACTACACTTTTATAAAAAAAGGCTGGTGAAGTAGCTAAGCATAGTCTTTTCTGATATTGTTAGAAACTTCATTGGCTAAGTTAATTGGCTAGAAAACTTTAAATGCAAAAGACTGAATTCATAGAACCATAAAATATAAGGAAAATCTACTAACATTTATGGATTAAAACTATTTTTATCATTCTGAGGGATAAACTGGTGCTGTATTAACATCAAAGAAGGCTTTTTTCGTAGAAATACACCTGTAAATAACTTCCTCTATCCATAACTGAACTTGGAGTGGACCAAGAAACAGGATGCAGTGGGTTTTTTTGTGCCAGCTGAAAGGACACAAAAAAGGATTTCTAGTCAGGTGTTCAGATGATTCACTTTTCACTCATGTTTGCTCTGCCAGTTCCAAAGGGTTTTCTGAAGATATAGTACACATTTCATGTGACAGTAGGCGGAATATTCATAAGGTGCTTGACCTGATTACTTCAGAAAAGATAAATATATTGACTGTTTTTTCCGATAACCAAGTCCACAGTTTTTAATGCTGTCTGATGAACAGAAATATGTGAAGAGCAATAAACTTCAATGCAAAAATTTTTAATATGGCATTTAGAAGATAGTGATATTTCTATTTGGAAACTGATGGCCTATTGGGCTAAGCAGCAAAATAGTCACTATCCCAGAATTACGTACATTTATGGAAAAGGAAGGAAATATTATACTGTTCACTGTGGACTGTGTCTGTAGCTGCAAGCCCCCATATAAGATAAAGGCTGCTGCAAGGCACACATCATTTAAGGTATTAGTTCAAACATGGACTACTACAGAGTACCACTGTAAGCAAGACCCATGAAAAGTTCTTTAGCCCCAGCTTCCTACTGAAGCAAGGGAATGCCCTGCAAATACTAATGTTTATATGCCAAATCTTTATTTTAGATCATAAATCCCATTAATCCCATACATCTGCCCTAGAACTCTTCACTTAGCCCAGAGAGCATATGTGTAGGTAAAACCCCTAAATTCCTACATCTGAACTAGTCATTACATATGAATTAGTTTAGGGATATGGTGTAGGACCCATGGGAGACCTGTGTTCTTCTGGGACAGCAGTTTGACACTAACTAGGATGCCAAAGTCTCATAATCATATGGTGTTTAAAATGCCACCAGAGGGTTGTGTCATACCTGAATTCTGCCCCTATTACCTGTTTTCATCATTACACTTCATGCATGTGTCCTGTAATACATAGTCCAAGGTTTTCAGATGGGACTAGAAGATACTATGGTAATGCATCCATGTCCTCTAGGGCTGCAGAGGGAAGGTCAGACTCCTGACATTTGCTTCTAAGCTTCACTGGTTCATGGCTGTCTCACATGTGGACATACTTATCTAATTTTAGGTGTGTACTGTATGTAACTGGAGAAATCCCAGGTCTGCATTGTTCTGCAGCTTTGTTCAGTGGCTTGATCTACAAATCCTGTGTCTTGGAAATGAAATGCAATAGCATGTTTATGGTTTGGTAGCTGAGCCTTGAGTTCAGATTTGACCCTAAGGCTCTGACCCTAGGCTACTAATGGAGATTAAATCTGTAGCCTTACTGCCTGAACTTGAACTTAAAATACAGGCCCCAAATCCTCTTCAAATTCTAGATTATCAGTAGGAAGTAGATGACGTCTTTGAAAAAAAGATTACTTATGCCTGTGTTTTCCCTGATTAAAAAGTGACCTTTTCATGCATGAAGAAACATTTTCCACAATACATCAGTGGATATAATTTATCATGCTATTCAAATTTATCCTATGTGGGAGATAAGACCATATGGAAAACAGCTAAAGCACATCTTAAAAACCAAGGAAAGGGAACTATAAATCTTGAAGTATGCTGTGCTGGGTGTTATACTAAATAGTTTGACATAAATTTTTTTTAGCCTCAGTAGAACTGTAGAGAGGTTTTAGGGGGAAAAAAAGTAGGGGAATAGTTTTGGTTGCTTTCCAGTGCTTTCATCTAAGAATAATTTTGGGGTCATTCTTTCCTATCAGTTTCTGTACCACACAGTATAGGGGAACAAATATGTGAAGTGGGACTGTACATCTGTTTGTGTGATCTATAGCAATGGCTGCTATCAGCAGAAATGCTAAAACAATAACCTTGGGTGATAGGTCTGTGAACTGAAGTACTTGGCTTTCTGTTACCAAGCTGATGCTCACGTTGTCATCATCTCCAGACTGTAGTAAGTTCAACTGGCAGGCAAACAAATAATTGAAAAAACCCATACTGACCCTTCTCTGCAACAGCTACTAACTTGAATTTGGTTTTGGATAGTAAGTCTCTATTCTAGTGATTTGAATGATGATACAGTGCTGTCATTGTCAGAGGAACTGATGACTATCTCCATATTGTGATTTGAAATAGAGGGGACAGAAGCATCAGAGGTTTTTGCATGAGGTATCATCTAGAAACTGCTGATATTTAGTGTGTTCTGCTGGATCAGGCTGTTACCGTGGGTTATCAGTGAATAGTTATGTGGTCAGACAGGATATTCATTTGCAGGTAAGGAGAATATAGTTTGGCATGCCCAGACATCTGAAAGGAGGATTGGTTTTGATTATGTGGTGCAGTGCCTTGAAAATCTATTAAATGCATTTATAAAAGTGATGTAAGGCAAACAAATGTGTCTTCCGGTTTCTGATTTTAGCTATTCAGGCTCTGCCTACCCTCCCCAGATTGAACAGGGTCAAGGAGCACTGTCCATACTGTTGAGTCACTGAAGTGGTCCCAGAAGAGCTTTTTTCCTGGGACAAGTACCATTTTTCCCAGGGAGTTCCCACCTTGACAGCTGGTGTGGATAGGGGACCACTCCTAGCAGGCAAGTTGAGCACTGTTTTGCATGGCAAAAGCAGTTCATGTGTATGCACGGAGGCAGCTCCCTGTCACCTGGGCAGTTGCAGGCACCTTCTGTAGCAAAGACATTGCCTCGGGGTACAAACTCACACCTCATTTTGCGCCGTTCTCTACGCTCAGCAAACATTTATCCCCTGCCCATCTATCGCGCATGTGACATCTCCCAATCAAATGTCAGCTGTTTAACAAAGCAAGGATTCCTAGCTGCTAGGAAAGCAAAGCTGAATTTGGCTCCCCTCTTATTAGATGTTTTCAATATGGCATCAGAGTCAACCTTTCAAGTAAGAGGCACTGTGACACTGGAACAAAAGGAGTGGCAGCAACTCCCATGCTGCAAGCTTGCATGCAGCAGCAATAGAATACACTACTTTGTGTCAGCCACAGTATCAAAAATCCTTGAACTGAATTGCTCAGAAGATGAAAGCCTCAAATTTAAAAACATTCCTTAGTCGTATTGCTGTTTTGAACCACTTCTGGGGTGCCTTACATAAAGATCCCAGCTTTTTTCTGAAGGTCAAAGGCACAGGTTGACCAATATTTCTGACAACTGTCCTTTTTTGAGGTATCTGAGGATAGGAGAAGAATCAGGCAACCAAAATAAGAAGTTAGTTTAAAAAATAAATAGAGATGAAATATTATTAGATGCTTAGAAAGAATCAACACATACCTTCATGATAGCTGGTGTTTCAATAGTTTGTGATTATAACAGGATTAGAAAAAAAAAATCTGTGCATTCTAAGGACAAAATTGAAAAGGAAAAATAGGTAATGGAACTCACAGGACAGCATGAAACAGGCTATAAAAGAAGCATCAATATCATAAGCTGCTGTCTTAAAACATTCTTTAACACATTTTCTATTTAAAAGAAGGTTCAAAGACTTTTTCTTTATAAATGGCATTTCCAGATTTCTTTCTAAATCATCCTGCTGCATTTTTTTGGATGTTGTTGAGAGGTAGGAACAAGTAGAGCACACATCAGCTTCATCTTAATCCTTAACCTTACACATGACAGTGAAGTGCAAGCCTCTCTGATGTTCTGCATCATATATTTAATTTCTAAGAACTTTAAATCTCCTGAAATGACAAAAGTAACCGACACATCTATAAAATAGGACATCAATCAGATTCTCCCTGCTTTTGAATCCCAGTTATAAAGGGAATATTTTCAAATAGGGAACTGTCTCTTTTATTTATAGATATTCAACTGGAAATAAGGGAACAGTAAAATGCTTCCTCCATATCTTTTTCACCATATGAAAACAGGGTTACAGATCAATTGATTTACCATCACAATCGATTAGATGACTCTCTTGCTATCTCTATTGTGACAGTAGACAGGCACTCATATAGATCTTTCATTAGAGAAGTGACTGAGAATCAAAGGTTCATTGCATGCCTAAATGGCTTGTAGCTGACTCATTAGGCCATTAACTAACCATTAATATTGTTTAAACTCAAACCTTACAGACAAAATAAATTATAGTCACGTTATCCAAACAAAATAACCTTAACCTCCTTAACAAGTATGTAATTATGTGAATTTATTACCATCTGATCCCACCAAACTGAGGGGTTCATTTTCAGAGCTATGAAAGGGGAAGATGAGAATATATCACCTTCAAGATAAGTGCTACTGGGAGGCAGGTGCCTCAGCCACTGATATGCTCTTTAAGGCATAAACCCACAAGGTTCCAACTTGTCTGGTTAATGCTGAAATAAAATTATCTTACACACAAAATGCTTTCCCCTTATGCAGTACCAAATCACTTCTTATTTATTTTTAAATGTTTCTCCATTTCACAAATGTGTTGCATGTATAAAATGGCCTTCCCCATCTCACTATGGTACCAAGGCTTCACATAGACAAGCAGAACATAACAACAATTAGCAGTAATTGAATGAGAAGGCATTGGAAATTTTCTCTTATCATCATCTTTTTAAACTTGCAAATTCTGTATGTGTGATGCAATGATCTCCTGAAATTATATTGAAGAAAGAGTATAAAAAACCCATAGCATATGTTCTGAGATATAAAATAAACTTATGTCAGTGTGCTTCCCTTGGAAGGATGCCAGACAAATACTGCTTATTATCAATAATATAAACAAAATATGTTGCCAGCTATATACAGAGCTTAAAATAAGCGAAAAACCTGCACTACCACATTGCTGATATCCCAGCAGGTCAGCTGTAATGAATGCACCAGTTCTCTCACATAATTTTTTATAAGATAACTTGCCTGAAAGTGAAGCAGTCAATAGACTCATTTGCAGGCACATTTCTCTCCAGGAAAAACAACCATAATACAATATCAATTGTTTCTTTTGGGTGTACAAAAAATGTGGATGCTGAGAGAGGAAAAAGACAACAATAGCACATAAATTCAATGACAGATGTGCAAGGAGCAATCAGATGGAGAAGCACTGGTAATTAGGGCTGAAAACACAGTTTAATGTTCTTAAAGAAGAACAGTCAGAAAATTGCGAATACTGTAATAAGATAATTTTGTAAATGAAAATTATTGCTATTAATCAAGTTGGGAATGGGAAAAATATCCCTCTAAACTGTGCATACTTACCATACCAAAATATTGCTATAGAATCTCCTCCCATTCACACCAAATATAAGCATAATTTTATATTTTTATAGAAAAAAGGCTTTAACATTTCATGGACTATAGTAGTTCAGTTGAAGGACAAAATACTTGTCTCAACCGTAGCTTAAGTAATTATGATGATTGAATATTTATCACACAAGTAATTGATTTTGTAAATATATGATAGCTTGTTAAAAAAAAATCTAGTTACCACACCTCAAAAATCCAGTTAAGAGTATTATTTGGTGGAGGTTGGTAACACTTGTGCTGGTTATCCTTCCAATAGGGTGGTCTGGAAAACCAGAGATTTTGCCTTTTGCAGCAAGATGTATGTTATAAAAAGGGAGCTAATGCCCAGGGCCAGACCTTTCAAATGCATTTTAATTATTTTCAGTCCACTGTCAGAACTTTGATACACGCTTGTGGAATCATGCAAATACCTCTTTATAGAATATATGTCATATACCCTAAGGCACTGAGGGGATTGAAATACACTTTGGTGAAGTTAGGTGTTATAATAAAGTGAGGTAATAAGAGCAAGCCACCATATTACACAATTAGAAATCCACTTCTAAATCTTCTGGTTAGCATGGCTATGTTTTATATTTATGAAGGAGAAAATGTCCTGATTTTTCACAAACTAGTATTTGCAGAAAATGAAAAATATGATGCACCTTAGAATTGATGAATCAAATTAATTTAGTTTCATATTTACTCATTGACCTCAAGAGCATTTCCATTCAGTGTTACAGGATGTCTGCAAAAGATTTATTCAATTCCATGTCCATATATTGAGGTGAGGACACATTAACCCAGTGAACTAGATATAGAAAAAGATATTAATTACTAGAACTGAATTTTGATTTCTGCTTCTAAACCCAGTATTTTCTTATGTATGGGACTCTGATAAACCACAACAACAACAACAAAAAAAAATTTAAGCTTGTATATGAATTTAATAAAATGAGTAGGTCCAGTCAACTCAACAGTGTCAGATTTAGTTGTCAAACTACCATGCATAGGATCTAGTAATAAGAGATTACATGGAAGGATTTCAGTGGAGTCTACCAAAATTTGTATAGTGAGATAAAACATGTGGTATTAGATTCATATAAATTTTTAGGTGAGTTGAATTCTGCATGTCAGATGCTTGCTTTCCTGTACAGGCAGGGGAAGGACTCCAGTTACCCAACATACACTGGCCCTAAGTTTTTAAGTGTCTGACATGAGGTCATGTGAAGGAAGTTTGAAAACTGTACATTTAAAAAAAATACAGTTTAGAGTAATATATGTTCTTATAATTGTGTTTAAAATATTATTTGAAATCAGCTATGTAAAATAAGATAGAATATGAATTATGTGTTAGTTACCAACTGATCTCTCTTGGATTCTTTGCTTTCTTTGGAAAATGTCAGTGATATGTTTGAGCAGCTTCTGGGACCTCCTGTTGTCTGCCACCTCACTGGACAGAGGATGGGAGTCGTTAAAGGTGTCGCATCTCTTTGGATGTTGCTATGTCCTCCCATATACAAATGGGGTTTATTCCTGGGATATTAATTTTTTTCTAAATATACAATATTTCATTTTTGAATTTCACTCTCATGCATTTCTCAGAGAATTTCTAGGGTGAGAATACATTCAAGGTTTTTCATGTCTCCCATTGATTTTCCAAAATATGACCTATTAATTCAGCGCTGTGCCCCAAAGGATCTTGGTGCACACAGCATTGCTCATGGAGAAACCTGCCTTAGCACTATGTAGAACAGATCCAGCTTTTACAAAGTATCTTCATTCTCAGTGCATTTCTACCTGGTTATTTAACAAGGCTGAGAGCAAGGTGGGTCAGGCCAATCCCTAGCATCAAAAAAGGATGGGGGATGAACAGATGGAAATCATCCCTGATGCTTTAAGTTTTAGCTTTCGTGTTTTCCTGCTGCTAGGGGTTTAGTTCTGAACCTCATATTAAGTGCTAGTAAGCTCTCTTCACAGAGCAGGTAGACAAAACAAATCCTTTTCCTGCTGAAATCAAGGACAACTTTCAGACCCAAAAGCATAAGCAACGGTGGACTGACAGGCTAAACAGAAGGGATGAGACCTCACAACCTGAAGCTATAATTGGACAATTAAATCTCAATATGCAAATGGACCAAAACTTATAAAAGTGTCTATTTTGTGTCCATTTGGGGTCCACCTCAGACCTTGAGCCTGGTCAGGGTCTTGTACTGCCTGAGGTGTACCCTAAAGGCCTTTCAAGAAATATCTACTTTATTCTCTAGCTCTGTCCAGTCTCTGTTTCAGGTCAGCCTGCCCAAGGCATCAGCCCTGCCCAGAGGGACTTGGGGGTGCTGGTGGGTGAGAGGCTGGACATGACCCAGCCATGGGCACTCCCAGCCCAGAGAGCCAAACGTGTCCTGGGCTGCATCCAAAGCAGCGTGGGCAGCAGGGCCAGGGAGGGGATTCTGCCCCTCTGCTCTGCCCTGCTGAGAGCCCACCTGCAGGGCTGCCTCCAGCTCTGGGGGCCCAGCACAGCAAGGACATGGAGCTGTTGGAGTGAGTCCAGAGGAGGCCACCAAAATGATCAGAGGGATAGAGCACTTCTCTTGTGAGGAAAGGCTGAGTGGATTGGGACTGTTCACCCTGCAGAGGAGAAGGCTTCAGCGTGACCTAATTGCAGCCGTCCAGTACCTGAAGGGAGCCTACAGGAAAGATAAAATCCGTTTACAAGGGCATGTAGTGATGGGGGAATGGCTTCAAACTGAAGGAGACCGTATTTAGATTAAATGTTTGGAGGAAATTCTTTAATGTGATGGTGGTACAGCAATGGCACAGATTGTCCAGAGATGTGGATATTCCATCCTTGGGAGTGCTCAAGGCCAGGTTGGATGGGGCCCTGAGCAATCTTGTCCAGTAAAATGTGTCCCTGCTCATGGTGGTGGTGGGTAGAAAAATATAATCTTGAAGGCTCTTCCAACACAAGCCACTCTATGATTCTATGATATAGTGCAAGAGTAAGTTGGGAAAATATGATGACACCGGTTCAAAACTTTGAATGCATAACTACTTAGATTGCTCTTAAGCTGAGATTTCCTACATAAGGAATTTGCCTGAAAATGTGAAAATGTACTAGTTTGGGGGTTTTTTTTGAGAAAAAAGTTTTTGTATTTTTCAACAGTCTACTTTTGCAACATTATTATTATTTTCATTTTCCCAACAGCAATGCCTTCAGGCATATTATCTTACACTTGGCTATGCATTTAATATGCCAAACAAGGCAAGGATTAGTGCAGAGACTTTTAGTTAATGGAGCTGCAAATCAAATATATATGTCAAAAAGAGAATCCAAAGGAAACTAGAAATTAATATCCACTTCATCTGATCTCCCATGAAAGGTGATATGCTCTGAGAAATTATAATTAAATAAGACTTATCTAGACTTTGACACACAACTTTTTGAATTTTAAAATAAATCCTTGAAGTAAACTGGTGATAGGTATGCCCAACTGCTGATACTTTTCAAAGAAACTGTCACACAAGACTTCACTTTTATTTTACATGATCAACTCGCAGTAATTTTGACTCAATTTTATTTAGACAATCATTTAAATATGGAATGTCAAATACCATGAACACATATTCCACATTTCAATATCTCATCAGGTTCTTTGAAAAACTTCCTCTGACTTTTTTTCTGAGGGAAAAAATGCAATACTAATGTTCAGATGCCAGGTTTTGTACCTAGCTTCTGGCTTAAACAGCTGTGTGGAATTGAACTGGTAACTGAATATTTAAGGATTAGTACAATGGGATTTTGATACTTTGTTTTCCCAAGCAAGGTGCAGCACTTGGGAATTAGGTTATTTGACTATGGCCTCCAGTCATACTTGTCAAACTTTGCCTTTGCTGAAAACAGCATAGATAAAAGCTCAAATAGTAAAATGACCTGTGTAACCTTAATGACCAATGTTGACTAAGTATGTATGAAGGATCAAGAAAACAGTTTGTATGTGTACTAATGTTTTCTATTTAAAAAAAATATATATCCAAACCAGAAATGGGTGATCTGTCACAATTTCTCACTGAGGTGTTTGTGTGCACTTACTTGCTCTATTTTACTCTCAAGAAATTCTTCTGCAGGCTAACAAAAATTTTAAGTGCTATGATTAGGAATCAGTACTGTATCCTTGCTGGTTTTCCACATATGTAAGAAGAGGAGTGTAAATTATAAAAATGGAAAATGAAACAAGGAAAATACACAGGAATTTGTGTAATTGCTTTTTAATCTACTTTTAAAAATAATATTCAAATATGATATTTCAACAAGAAATGGTGTAGTTAAAGTTGTATGTAAAATGTAGCCTGCATTTACTTATTTTTTCATAGAATGTAGGAAAATTGGGCTTTTAAAAAATAATTTCTTCATCAGAACAAAAGAATATACTGTTTATTACATTGATTTCATACTGTTTTTTTCTTGTTTTTAGTATCTTGCAAAATGCACTCCTCTGTTAGCTACCTCATCATTTTATTGCATCCTACTTGCTTTAGCACTCCATAAACACTAATCTTAAGGTACAAAATCATTCAGTTCATTCACTGTAGCATCCATCCTTCTTATGCATTGAAGTATATACACCACCTCTTCACCAACTCTCTTCCTGAACTTCTGGGTATTTTTTATCTCAGGGCAATGGGCAACAAAATATGTATTGTGCATTATGGAGTACAGGAATTGCAGCAGAAGACACAATATGAGCAGAATTTGCTGATGGAGTTCTTACTACAAAAATGTCTATTTGTGAAAGTTAAGGAATCCTCAGCTATGGTGTTTTACTCTCCTATTCTGTTTTCTGTTTCATGTTGCCATAGACTTACTCCACCTTGCACTGAATTGTTTCCCTAAAGAGGTTCTGTTGTGGTACAAGTTATTTGTCACATTTGGCATATGCATACCTCCTTAAAATGAACTTTCAGTGTCCATAAACTCATACTTTTTATAGTGGCATTTGGACATTCCAAAAGTGATGTTGAAAGATTAATTCTTGTAAGGTTTTTATTATTAAAATACTGGAATACAATACTGTGATTCAAAATGCAAGGGGTATTTTTAAGTGTCTTAGACACTGGAGATTTTCTTCCACTTGCTGCAAGTAAATTTCTTCTTGGTGTTACATCCAAAACCCAAAAGCCAATGAGAAACATCAGACATCTTTCCCAAAGGCCCAGGAACTTGGGACATTCATAAGAAAGTGTATTTAGACATGTACATATAAGAAATTGCTACACTGGGCATCTATCTCAGCAGTGTGTAATGAGTGTTTCACATACCAAGCAAAATTTGAGCCAGAAAAAAGGAATTCCTATTTTCTGTGCCAAGGGCAGTGGTCTCTGGGGCAAGGCAAAAGCAGTCCAGAACATGGATCTGCTGTAAAAAGTCCAGAGGAGGGCTACAAAGATGATCAGAGGGCTGGTCCACCTCTTGCATAAGGACAGGCTGAGAGAGTTTGGGTTATTCAGCCTGGAGAAGAGAAGGCACTAAAGAGACCTTAGAGCAGCCATCCAAAACATGAAGAGGTGTCTACAAGAAAATCAAAGAGGGACTTTTAGAAAGGCATGTAATGATAGGGCAAGGAGTAATGTCTTTGAACTGAAAGATGGTAGGCTTACACTAGTTGTAAGAAATAAATTCTTTTCTGTGAGGTTGGTGAGGCACTGGAACAGGTTGCCCAGAGAAGCTGCAGATGCCTCCTCCCTGAAGATGTTCAAAGCCAGGCTGCATGGGTTTTGAGCAGCCTGGCCTAGAGGAAGGTGTCCCTGCCCATGCTGATGGTGGGAGTAAATGATCTTGAAGGTACCTTCCAACCCAAACCATTCTACAATTCTATGGTACTAGGATGTGTGTTGTTGTGCTAAGTCCAGCAAGGGTTTGATAGCAACATACTTTTCTGCATAGAATTAGCATCCTTTTAACTCACACCTTTAATACAGGCTAAGTAGAAAGCCTGATACAATCTATTAAGTACATTTGAAATGAATGGTATGCAGTATAGGTTAAAAACAGTATTGGTGACGGGTATTGATCTCTTTCACAAATATTCACAAATATTCATTTATTGGCAATGCTTGAAAATGTTCTCAATGGGATGTTTCCGTTTCCCACCCTCCTCCACACTCTTTTTAGTTATTAACTCCTATTCTCTGGCAGTTGAAGTGTGACACTGTTGGCCCTGTGCCACACATCTCACAGAGGGTGGCACCATGGCCCACCACAGGTGTGGGACTCTTGAATCTGTTCCCTCTGCTTTCTTCTGTGCTTTGTATGGGAACTTTCCTTCCAGACACACCGTTTCATTTTCAGCTACATGGGTGTGACATTGCCTTGTCAGAAACAAACAGCTTGAGTTTCTGAGCATTTTTTGGGTGGTCCTGCCTCTTTCATTGCAATGATGCAAAACACATAAAAAGTGATGAACATTTCATGTGTCTTTGTAGAAGGGTTTTGTAAATATACAGCTGATTTGTTTTTAAAAACCAAAGAAGTGCATCCTCAAGACAAAACTCTCTGAAGAAGATTCACCTACATTTGGGCATTTTGGAGGAAAATTTAAGTGTTCCAGTTATTTTCCCATAAAAATAAATCAGTGTAACACCATATTTAGTCAATCAAAATTATGATCTTCTAACCAAATGGTTCCCAACTTAGAGGTATGCATTAGCTGAGCATGTTATCCTATTGATTGATATTATTCTGGGTTTAGAGGCATAATCATTCATGTACATATTTTTATTGTTAATTTTTTTCATTCTTGGTCATGACTAAGTATTTTTTGTTCATAAGTTTAATAGACTTTTCTTCATAGAGGAAATGCTGACTTTTGGGATTTGTGTCTCTATGTAATGGTTTAAGAACTTAAATTTACCACCATGTATTATTACCTTGTGGGATATAATACATAATTTTCCTGTATGACACTTTCTCCTTAATTCATTATGTGTGGCCAAACGTGCATAGGAGTTCACTATGTGTATAGGAAGACAGCTGGTAGACGTACCTGTTTCTGGTTTCTGAGACCTGATACAGAGATAAGAGATGGTGATTGTTGAAGTAATTGAATACAATATCAATGCCAAGTAAAAAGGGCATTTAAAGTTCCTTATGATAAAAATTTGGACCCCTAGGCCTTGGTTCAGTTGCCCATGCCATGAACCACACAAATAAGTGCCTAGTGCCATTTCATATACTGTAGGGTACAATATCATGTTAAAAGATAAATAAATCAAGTAAAAAGACTAAAATCCATAGAGCTGTATGGATTAATTTCACTTCAGAGGCCAGTGCCTTTAAGTTTCCAGTCCAATGAGCAAGCTGTTTGGCTTACTGATTAAGAAAAAGTTAGAAAGTACAACAAATATTATCAGATTTCTTAGTCAATGGATATGTGAAAAAAGTCTGTTAATATGAATCAAAATGTGAGGTTAGAAAGCACATTCACTTTGCAAAAATACAAATTTAGGAACTTGATTCAGTTGCCTAAATGTGCACACGTTTCCTTTCTTTGTTTCACTCTCACATTTTTGTTTAGGAAAAGAGAAGGTCCAGGGAGTGGATTCTTCTCACTTTGTTCTAGGATGATGCAACTCATGGTCCTTCTAAACCCTGCATGAAAGCATGAAACAAATTGCTGCTTCTGTTTCTGAGGAGAGTGTCTGTGTCCTAATGATCCTTGTTAAATTTTTCCAGGCAGAATTGTTGCACTTCATACGAACAATTCAATATTAGTTGTTGTATATCCTGAAATTCTAGAAGTACAAATGTCCTCCTTCCAGTATCACAGAATGAACTCAATCTCTGCTCTTAGAACAAATTTTTGTACATTCAGCTATATGCATCAGTGCAAATCTATACTGAGAAAACACAAGACAAAAGAGTGTTTTGTGGTCTCAGTACTCATAATAGATGAGGGATTAAGACAGTAGCACTAAAGACTTCTCAGTTGCACAAAGAACAAAAGTGATTTGAAACAAATTTTCCATGCAGTTTCTCTTCGTGCAGTTTGGAAGACTCCTTTGATGGAAGTAGTGTCAAACCTGAGACACTGCAGTTTTAACTTCAAATAACCCCAGCAAGAAATGACAGGAAAAAAAAATAGTTCAACAATGACCCGTTGAAAGGTGTCATTATCTTTCCCATACATTGCACATAGGAATAAACTGTTCACATTCCTTTTAACCTTGCTGGAAAAGATGTGCTTCTAATCAGAAGGGCTATGCATTTGTGAAGAGGAGAAAGATGTTCCATTAGTATGCAGGAAGGATCATTCCAGGTTAGTCCGTATTTGGTTTGAATTAATTCCCTCTCTATTAAACACAAAGCAAAATCCAAACCTTTTGAATTAAATTTAATGTGCTTACATGCAGCAACTTTTTCATTCTTACTAAGTACTGCTTGGTGTCATAACAATCATTACCATGTATTGTTGTGATTCATCTTGTCAAAGATCCACTTATGAACTCCATTCTATGTGCTGACATTATACATTTGAATAACTGCAAAAAAAGGTTTGATAAGATGTAACACTTCAAATGAAAGGCTCAATATTATGCTTTGACATAGTACATTGTAGCAGCTGTGGAGGAAAAGCCATTAAGATGGATCATGTCAATGCATAGTACGGAGCCATTAACACTAAGATTTTTGACATGATTTATCTTAATAGCTGGATATCTGTACTGAAATCACACATTTTATTCTGTTAGAGATCCGTATGTTAACAGCTCAAGGACACTACTGTATACATGCTGTATTGCTCTGAGTATGTAAAAAGGATAGCACTGCACAAGTGAACTTGGTTTGCTTTGCCTGGCCCCAAAAGGAGGACAGAGAACTTGTACTTCTCCCTGCTGCATTTTCCTTCTTCACAAAATCACGTACTTGTTCCTGAGGGAGGGTTCTGGGCAGAATGCTCCACGAGTAATTCACTCTCCCAAGAAGAATTGTAATTAGAGCTCCCACAATAGTTAAGCAGCTGGTGTTCTCTGACTGCTGCTTCATCAACTGTTTGTAATTGCTTCATTGTTCCCTTGTGCTCCCTTCCAGCTGATGGCTTCTTCCACCTGTTGTCTCTCATTTTACACTTCAAATGTGAGCTCTTTTGCACAAGACATTTATACAAGACATTCTGTGATAGCTTACAGGCAGTTTCATAATACAAACTCCTGTTATGAATTATGACAATGATAGTAATAGTAATAGTAATAGTAATAGTAATAGTAATAGTAATAGTAATAGTAATAGTAATAGTAATAGTAATAGT
>VZUI01062517.1:0-16891 GCA_013401135.1 Cettia cetti | reverse complement strand
GCAGGCCCTGGCACAGGGTGCCCAGAGCAGCTGTGGCTGCCCCTGGATCCCTGGCAGTGCCCAAGGCCAGGCTGGACAGGGCTGGGAGCAGCCTGGGACAGTGGGAGGTGTCCCTGCCATGGCAGGGTGGGACAGGATGGGTTTTAAGGTTCCTCCCCACTGAGCCCAGTCTGGATTTCTGTTTTAAGAACCCCAAGGCAGAGGGAATGTCTCACTGATATTTGTCAGGTGAGCTGAGAATTCACTGACTGAATCCAGCTTCGTGACTTCTTTTCCAGGTTAAGGAACATCCTCTCAGTGGTCGGCACAGATGCTTTAAAAAAGACCAGGAAAGATGATGACAGGTCAAAAAAGTCCAAAGAAGAGGTAAGGGTGTCTCCTGTCCTCTCAGTGCTGAGGGAGGGATAGTGTATCCAGGTTGGATGCATCCAGGACTCCTGGCTTTGGCCAGCCTCTGGATTCTCTTGTCACCCTTCAGGCTTTTTCCTTGTTGCCCATTTCAGCAAACCTGTGGCAATGTTTGGTCTCAGTGAGGAGCACCAAGTGTGGTTTTTACTCACAGACTGAGTCCTGTGCTGCACTCAGTGTGCAAACCAGGAGAGCTGGTGTGTGGGCTCTAACTATAGCAAATCCATTACTTTCATTCACACTTGGGAAGAAAAAAACATGTTCCTGCTGCTGCATCTGTTTCTGCCTTTGATTACTCTTTCTGCTTCTGTCTCTCTTCTGAGTCTATTTTACCTTACTATTTTTGAGCTGTACTGTAAAAAATAATTTCTGCAGCTCTGGACTTTCCCTTTACTGGGTGATGTGTGAACAAGGAGAGACTTACATGTCAGTAAATGCAGATGAGTCAGGTTCAACTGGAATGTTGAGTGAAGTGGCAGCATGTCAGGATTGGGTCTGTAGGGCAGAGAGTTTGATTTATGACTTCAAATCCCTTTTCCTGGGGCTTACAATTGTGCAGAAGGCCCTTAAAAAGAGGCCAGAGCACAGCAGGGTTTGGGGGCAGGTGCTGGGAGGAGCTGAGGGGAATGAACGCAGGGGCAGCAGCACCAGAGCATTTCCATCAGTTTTATTCCTTTTTTACAGTATCAGCAAACCTGGTACCACGAGGGCCCACGCAGTCTGAAAACAGCCAGGCTGTGGCTGGCCAACTACTCCCTCCCCAGGTGAGAGACAGCAGCCCAGAGGAGGAGGGAGGTGCAGCCATTTGTCAAACCCAAGTGCAGATCCCACTGTGGCTGTCATGGGAAATCCAGGGATCCCCGAGCTGGAGCTCTCAGGGACTGATCCAGCATTAGCCCAGTTTGGGGGAAGAGCAGGGAGAAGGCGCTTCCAGCAGCAGGGAGGGGGCAGAGCTGAGGGTTGTCACTCCACCTTTGCACTCCCCAGGGCAGCGAAGCGGCTGGAGGAGGCCCGGCTGCTCAAGGAGATTCCTGAGGCCACCAGGACATCCCAGAGGCAGGAGCTGCACAAATCCCTGCGGGTAGGTTTGGCAGCTGCTCTGCTGCTGTGTTCACAAGGTTTGGCTGATCCTCCAAAGAGCCCAGCAGGAATTCAGCTGCCTGAGGTGCTGCCCAGATGCCCATCAGTCTCTGCAATCTTGGGAAGTTCTGCTTTTCCTCTTTCCCTGTGTCTCTAAAGCATATTCTGACTCCTTCAGAGTGCTCCAGGGAGTTGGCTTTTTGTCCATGTTCATGGCAGAGGGTCCAGAGACATCCGTGCCGTGCCTTGCCTTGCCACTTGCCTGTGAGGCTAAAGGAATGTGTTCCTGGCTTTGGCACAGGTTTGGCTGGCTGGGGAGCCAGGGAATCCAAGGGAAACACTCAGCTCTGGGTTCTCAACATGGTTGGGATGACTCTGAGATGCCCTTTCTGAGCATGCTAAGCCAGATCCCCAGCTTAACCAAGCAGAGGCTCAGGCACAGTGTGTGCTGCCCCCCTAATCCTGTTTACTCCGGAGGATTTGCTCCTCCCCTCTGCCCCGTCTGTCTGGTTGGATTCTTTGGATGAGTTGTGGAAGGATGCCAAACTCCAGCCAGTTCAGCGTCAGAGCTGCAGAGCTCTGGGGCTGGGGGGGCACATGTCATGGGTGATCCTGGGGGGCTGAGCTGTGTCCCCAGGCTGTGCTGGGCCAGGCTGGCCATGGCCCTCCCACCTGGAGCTGGAGTGGCTCTGAGGCAGCTCCTCCCTTTGAAAGTGATCTGCCTCCTCCTGTGCACATTTGCCTCCCTCACCTCAAGCTTTGGCTGGGGATAGCTCTGGGCTGGTTGCACTTTAGTCATTTATTGATGGTTTTCTTTGTATTTTTTACAGTCCTTGAATAACTTCTGCAGTCAGATTGGGGATGATCGCCCGCTGTCCTACTGCCACTTCAGCCCCAACTCCAAACTCCTGGCCACAGCCTGCTGGTGAGACTGCCTTGGCAGCACCTGCTTTGGGGGCTGGGAGAGCACAGGAATGTTTTTGGAGGCTTGGGAATTGTGAGAGGCTGCTTCTTCCTGCTCTGAGCTCTTATCGCTTCCTTTTAGAGCTGAGCAGAGATTCATTGATGTGAGCTGGTTGCCCCAAGTGCGTTGGTGTTTTAGGCACTGCAGAACCTCGGGGTGGCTTTGCAGCTCTCTTTGATCTGTTCCTTGATGTTCTTTCTCCACTGACATCCATTCCTTGTCTTCCACAGGAGTGGGCTGTGCAAGCTCTGGTCTGTGCCCGACTGCAACCTGGTTCACACCCTACGAGGTAATGAGCAGCTCTCGCTGAGCCTTTTGGGTCTTCTGTTCCTCTCAGTGCTGAGCTCCCACATCTGAGTTACCTTGTGATGTAAAACGTGTTTGGGCAGATTTCTGTCTTACTGAGAGCATCCCTTGGCTTGGCAGCATGGGAATGTGTCATACAACGAGAAGGAAGACCTGGCCTTTGGCTCAAACCTCAGCTCCAAGTTTGCTGTTTCTATTTCTGAACAGTTTTGTTTGGTTTCCAAACCTGGTTTGAGTTACAAACAGCAGCCCTTTTGGGCAGGTCACTTGACAGCAGTGAGGTTCTTTGAGCAGTGGTCACAACTTGGACTAAATACAGATGTGAAGACAAATCCTTTGATTCTTATGTTGAATTTTGGCTGCACTTTTAGGGTTCCAAACCTTGATGTAGGATGCTCTGCCTTGGGTGCTCCTAGCAGTGCAGTTTGGCTGGGGGTGACAGGGCAATGTCACCCAGCACTCAGGACACAGTGAAAGTGTTCACCAGCACCAAGGAAAAGCTGCTTTTCTGAAGACCTGGCCAAGATCCCATGGCAGTTTCTGAATTTTGGTTTCCCTTCAGGACACAGCACCAACGTGGGGGCAATCGTGTTCCACCCCAAGGCCACGGTGTCCCTGGACAAGAAGGACATCAGCCTGGCCTCGTGTGCAGCTGACGGCTCCGTCAAACTCTGGAACCTGGAAAGGTCAGAGCCATTCCAGATGTGCACAGCTGCAGCATTGCTGTGCTGGGGTTTATTCCATGTTCCTCCAGACATCCTCCTGCCAATATGACCTTTTCTTGTAGCTACCCCCGTGCACTCCCTGGCCTCAGTATGTGCCAGCCTCTTCAGCAGGAAGAGAGATCACCCTGACTAGGCAGTCAAGGTGAGGGAGATTGTCTGAAAGGGTTTGAGGCAGAATTGCTGCTGGGCATTGGTGAACTGCTGGGGGTGATGGATGGAAGGTCTGGGGACTGTTTCATTCTAACATCTCGCTTAGGAGAAAATTGCCCCTCTTGGATATTAAGAAATGAATTTTTGAGTGGTTGGGAATCACCAGGATTGGAGAGGGATTGACCAAATAAACAACCAGGCACAAAAATTTCTGCCTGTGCTGCAAACAAGTGGCTGTCACTGCACAGAGTAGCTCTGGCAGATGGGCAGCACCTCTCTCAGGCCTGGGAAGAAGGGACTGGTTCAGGTACTGAGCCTCAGCATCACCTGATGGAGAAGTGGAGCCTGCAGTGCTCCTGGGAAGGGCAGGCAGCTCCCAGAGCCCCAGTTGTTTATCCTTAGCTGAAAATCACAGCTTCCAACAAAGTGCCCCTGTGCAAAGGGTCAGGGGGTTGTTAATGCTCATGTGACCACATCTCTTAACCTGTTGGAAAGAAACTTCACTGCTGTTCAGATTGTGTGTGAAGGCTCCTGACCTTCTTGGATGCTGCCAGAGCCTGCTCACCCTTCCAGGGAACAATTCCTGCCCAATCTCCCATCCATCCCTGCCCTCTGGCAATGGGAAGCCATTCCCCCAGCAGAAATCTCTGGTCACAGCGAGCCCTTGGTGACCAGAATGACCGCCTGTCATTCTGGGAGAATAAATATTCCCTCTATGCTCTCTCCCTGCATCCTTCAGAACAGCAGGAGTTGCTGCAGTTCAGGATGTTGTGTTTTCAGAACTCCCTGCAGTTCAGGTAGTCTTTGGTTTGTTTCTGTTTCTAATGACAAGAGCTTTGTTAATTTTCATTAATCATCATCATCCCAGGAGAGCTTTACAACCAACAGGAGGTGTGGAGAAAGGGTTTCACTCAGAGCTCTGTGTGACCCAAAGACAGAATTCAGAGTCATTGGCTACAGCTCTGAGGTTCCTGCCTGGTTTGATTTCACCAGCAGACTTTTGCTGCCATCACAGTGTGTGGGCAAAGGCCTGGCTTGAGCCAGCCCCTGTGCCAGTGGCCAACGCTTTGCTGTGTGTTTCAGTGATGAGCCGGTGGCAGACATCGAGGGACACAGCATGAGAGTGGCCCGTGTGATGTGGCACCCGTCCGGGAGGTTCCTGGGCACCACCTGGTACGGACACCGGGGCTGGCTGGCAGGAAGGACCACGGGCTGCCCTGTGCTGCCAGGGCTTGGCCTTGGTGACCACAGCTGGGCTGTTGCAGTGTCAGTGACAGCATGTCATTGGGTTTCCCTGTGTGAGACACTCTTGGTCTCAGGTGGGAATAAAATGCTCCCAGAGTTGGTGAAATATCCTGTTATTTTTCCCTGGAGTTACAAGGAGGCCAGGGAAATGGCCTCAGGTTACACCAGGGAAGGTTTAGGCTGGATATTTTGGAAGAAAGGGTGGTCAGGCATGGAACAGGCTGCCTGGGGTGGAGTCACCATCCTGAAAGTGTTCCAGACACATCCGGCTGTGGCACCTGGGGACGTGGGTTAGTGGTGAATGGTGGTGCTGGGTTAACAGCGGGACTCGATGGTCCTGGAGGGCTTTCCCAGCCTGAATGGCTCTGTGCTTTAACGAGTGCTTTGTTCTTGCAGCTACGATCACTCGTGGCGCCTGTGGGACCTGGAGGCCCAGGAGGAGATCCTGCACCAGGAGGGGCACAGCAAGGGGGTCTACGACATCGCCTTCCACACCGACGGCTCCCTGGCTGGCACGGGGTGAGCTGCCCTTGGCCCTGCATGGCTGGGGAACGTCACCAAGGGCTCGCTGTGACCAGAGATTTCTGCTGAGGGATTGGTTTCCCAGTGCCAGAGGGCAGGGATGGATGGGAGATTGGGCAGGAATTGTTCCCTGGCAGGGTGGGCAGGCCCTGGCACAGGGTGCCCAGAGCAGCTGTGGCTGCCCCTGGATCCCTGGCAGTGCCCAAGGCCAGGCTGGACAGGGCTTGGAGCAGCCTGGGGCAGTGGGAGGTGTCCCTGCCATGGCCAGGATGATCTCTAAGGTCCCTCCCAGCCCAGCCCAGCGTGTGATCCTGTGGTTGCAGAGGCCTGGATGCCTTTGGCCGGGTGTGGGACCTGCGCACGGGCCGCTGTATCATGTTCCTGGAAGGGCACCTGAAGGAGATCTACGGGATCAACTTCTCCCCAAACGGGTAAGGAGGGAGCTGGCACTGATGTGGGAGCTCTGAGTGTAAACCCCACTCCCTAAACACTGCTCTCCCTCCCCTCCTTGGCAAGGTACCACGTGGCCACGGGCAGCGGGGACAACACCTGCAAGGTGTGGGACCTGCGGCAGAGGAAGTGCATCTACACCATCCCTGCCCACCAGAACCTGGTCACCGGCGTCAGGTTTGAACGTGAGTCCCTGCTGCTCCCTATCCCTGCCCCTCCAGCAGCTCAAATCCACACCTGCAGCTCAGCAAGGCCTGTGCTGGTGAGCAGAGATGTTTTCATTTGCAAGTGTCACTTCTCCCCTTTCCTCCTCCTGCGCAGCCAACCACGGGAATTTCCTGCTCACGGGCGCCTACGACAACACGGCCAAGATCTGGACCCACCCTGGCTGGTCTCCACTGAAGACCCTGGCGGGGCACGAGGGGAAGGTGATGGGCCTGGACATCTCCCTGGATGGGCAGCTCATTGCCACCTGCTCCTACGACAGAACCTTCAAGCTCTGGACAGCCGAGTAGCTCAGAGGGGCTGGTTATGGACTGGCATGGGGACGTTAATGACTTTTCGTTGCTTTTTTATATTAAAAAGAAAAAACAGGAATCCAATGTGTTACAGCAGCTGCAGTCATAGCTGCTCTGGAGTTTGGGTGTGTTTCAAGCACCAGTGTTGGCCTGGGCTTGGTTGGTGTCAAGTCTAGGGGGTTTTCCCACTTTTTGGATTGTTTTTATACTGCAGGTACCACTTTCTGCTGTAATTTTGATCCATGTACTTCTACCCTCCCTTCCAAATTCAGCTCCCAGGTGTCCAAACATTTGCAGTAACCACAGAGCACCTCAGTTTTGGTTCAGTTTCTGTTACTGCCCTTCTCACCTTCCTTTTGGGTAGGAGTGTGACTTAAAACTTGATTTGCATTTAGAGAGAGAGCTCGGGGGGAGAGAGGCTTGTGGTGCCCTCCTTCCCCTGCCTCCACACAGGTGTCTCTGGATGGAGATCTGCATCCCTGTGGATTCACTTACTGTAGATGTCTAAGTCCAGGGAATCTTCTTTTCCAGATACCACCTTGTGTCCTACTCCTGGAGTTGTCCCATGGACTGGGTGTTGCAAATCCATGTCAGCATCTCCTGTTTAGGGTTTGCTTTGTGGTCACTTGATGCAGGATTGTTTTGTTTTGCCCTGCCCTGGGAAGAGCTTTTGTACTTGTTTGTTGTTTAAATTGAGGTTTTGCAGATGTTTTGCTCTGGAAAATCTGAACAGGTTTTGAGTGTGTATCCTGGGCTCTGAGTCTCACAAGGAATGGAGAAATTACAGGAATTTCACAACGTATAGTTTGATTTCTACTGGTGTAAGAAACAGCTGAGAGGTGAAGTCATTGGATTTGTTCAGCTTGGAGAAGGGGAGGCTGAGGGGAGATTGATCAGGGTCTGCAAATTCCTGCTGAGGGGCAGCTCCCATCTCTCTCTGGGTCAGGGACAGGGCCCAAGCAAGGGGTGCAGCTGGGCCAGGGCAGGCTCAGGCTGCAGAGCAGGGCAAGGTTCTTCCCCCAGAGGGTGCTGGCACTGCCCAGGCTCCCCAGGGAATGGGCACGGCCCCGAGGCTGCCAGAGCTCCAGGAGCCTTTGGACAGCGCTGCCAGGGATGCCCAGGCTGGGGTTGGTGGGGCTCTGGGCAGGGACAGGGGCTGGGCTGGAGGATCCTGGTGGGTCCCTCGAGCTCAGGATAGTCTGTGATTGGATGAAAATCTTCAGGAGTAAAGAGAAGAGGGATTCACCTCCCTGCTTTCAGATGGAGAGCAGCTGTCTGTTCCTTGGGAACATGAGCACGGTTCCTTCCAGGGAAAATACAATGGAATGAGAGGCCAGCAATGAACACAGAAGAATTATTTAATTGCAGTCTCCTCTGGTCCAAGCTCAGGTGCAGCTGTGTGTGCTCAGCCTCAGCCTGGTGCTCAAGTATCTGTTCCTTGGACCTGGCACCTCATCTCCCTCTGCCCATCCTGTGCCTGTGGCTGCAGGGGGCTCAGCCAGGAGCAGGAGCTTGGCCTGAAGGCTCCCAGGGTTTGGCTTTCCTGGACAGGAACAAACCCAGCAACTCCCCCAGCCCTGCTGCCATGTCCCACAGGCACGGAGTCCCTGCTGCCCCCATCAGGGGAGCTCTTGGGGTCACATCTCCTCTTGGGAAAGTGTCTGAGAGAGGGCTCCAGTGCTCAGGACCCTGCCACCTCCTCCTGGGACAGTGACAGAGGGCTCCAGTGCTCAGGACCCTGCCACCTCCTCCTGGGACAGTGACAGAGGGCTCCAGTGCTCAGAACGCTGCCACCTCCTCCTGGGACAGTGACAGGGCTCCAGTGCTCAGAACGCTGCCACCTCCTCCAGGGCCAGCTCTGCGGCGCCGCTCAGGCGGAGCACGTGGATGCCGGAGTTGGAGCTGGCGCAGAGCAGGGTGGAGCTGTCGCAGGCGGCCAGCGAGGCCAGCGGGCCCGAGCCCTCCAGGCACAGCGTGGCCAGGCAGGCTGCAGGGAAGGGACAAGGGAGGGATGCTGGGTTTGCTGAGATCAGGCAGGGCCACAGCACTCTCCCACCTCCAGGCTCTGCTCGCCTGAGGTGGGTGAGCTGCTGCCCTCACTGTCCTGGATCCACACATCCAACACATGGGGTTACACCCCTGTGCATTGCCCGGTCAGCAGTGGCTGACAGGGATCCAGACTGGGGTCAGGCTCTGCCCTTTCCTGGGAGGGGAAGCAGGGCTGGATGGACCTGCAGAGCTGCAGGGTGTGCCTGGAGTCATTTCCAACACACCCTTTTCTCCCAAATTTCTTAGAGTTTTCCTAAGGGCTGTGCTACGCTCACCACATGGTTTTGATGAATCTCCAAAAGGGAAATAAAATTACAATATCCAGTGCCACATGAGCCTTTTGGTTTGTGTCTGTTACTAAACCCTGTGAGACAGTTTGTGTAGAGACCCCATCCATAGGCTGAGCTGCCCCCAGAGCTGCACTTGGCCTGGACCCACGGGCAGCTGCCTCTGCTGGTGCCCTGCACCCTTCCCAGAGCAGCTGGATTATGGCTCACCCAGCTGGTAAGGCAAGAGGATCAAAGCTGCTGCCAGCCCCACAGCCACCCTGGGGCAGCAGGCAAAGGAACAAGTAAGAGAACAGAAGGTCCCTCTCTGCAGGAGAGCCTCACGTTTCTATTTTCATCCCATCTTAACTAAGTTCCCTTGGAGAGGGGCTTAGCCCCGGGGAGTGTCTAATGCTGTGAACCTGAACAGCTCCCAGGAGGTCTCTGCCTGCAGCACAAGGGTTACTAAGAACCTGCTGCCATGGCAGGGCTTGGCAGGCAAACAAACACCTTTGTGTCCAGCTCAGGGAGGGACTCACCCTCACCACCAGGTTTAACCCCAAAATGCCCACGATTCCCCTTCAAGAGGACAACTGAAATGAGGGTGTTGGCTGACCAGCCCTCTGTCCTCTAGCACAAATTCCATTCCTTACAACTTTCTACTTGTAGCTGCAGAAATCTCTGGAGTTCCCCTGTTCTTTTAATCATTTGTCCTTTCATGGCTTAACTCTGATGTATCTTTAAAAGCTGCCTGGTAATTCTTCCTCTTAGCTGAGGGACCCCTGTCACCTCTGCCATGCAGCTCCTTCATGTTTGTTGAGCCCTGGGTTTGTCTGGGGCACTTCTCCACCCTGCCCTGCAGCTGCTTGGAGTAAACTCCAGAGATTGCAGCACTCACCCTGCCCGTCACCACCAGGAGACAGAACTGAGGGAAGTGGGTTTGTTATCTAAGAGAAAGGAACACAGAGGGGGCAGGGGCCTCTCCTACCTGCAGTGTTTTGGTCCCAAACCTTCACTGTGCTGTCGCTGGAGGATGTGGCAATGCTGGGGGCGAGCGTGGGGTCCCGGGGCAGGAAGACACACGAGGTGGTGGTCTGGAAATGCCCTCTGTACTCACACACTCGGGCCCTGGTCTGCCTCAGGTCCCAGAGCTGCAGGAAACAGGCAGTGGTAGAGCCCCAGCTCTGCCAGCACGGAGGTGTTTTACCAGGGCAGGAAGGTGGGCTGGGATAAAGAGCTCAGCAATCCTCAGGGTACCATGGCTACTGCCCTGGTCCCTGCCCATGCTCACAGTCCTGGAGAACATCAAAGCCCAAAGGATTGTCACTGATGACTGACCACATGGCCACACCCATTAGAGCCAACAAGGTAAGACTGTGTAGGCAGGTAAGAAGTGTCCAGCCTGCTCCCATCCTCAGCCCTGCCCACCCTGGGATGGGATAGTTTCATCCTCCTGATCCTCACAGAGAGGGATGAAAACCTGCAGGATTGAATCCCTGGTTTGGAAACACCTGAAGAAAGGCATCCCTTACAGACTTTCTGCAAGAATCTTGTGTTCCTCAATGCCATCCATTGTTTTTTTTTTTCCCCGTGTGTTTTACTGAAATGAAATTCTAGACTGGTTTGGGGCGGAAGGAACCTTCAAGAACCTTAAAGAGTTTCAATGCCCTGCCATGGGCACAGCTGTCACTCACTAGATCAGGGTGCACCAAGCCCCATCCAACCTGGCCTTGGACACTTCCAGGGATGGGGCAAATCCCAGTGGTTTAATCAGGAAGAATAACCACTGCTATTCCCCGAGCAGAACTTCCCAAAGGGACAGGCAGTGGGAGCACTCAGACCCTTGAGTAGTGATGTGCTGCCCTCCCTGCCTGCCAGGGGCACGGGAGGGAGGGGAACAGGAGCCCGGCACTCACGGTGGCCTCAGCGCCGTGGCCGGCGGAGCCGCTGCTGCAGCTGAGGCAGTACCGCCCATCCTGGCTCACGTCACAGCACGTCTGGATGTGCTGCTTGGCGGGGAACGTGTGTGCCACCTGCAGCTCCCGGCTGTCCCACACCCTGCAGGGAACAGCAGAGGGCAAGGACGCCCTGAGGCATCGTCACCACCGTGGATTCCCTCTCTGCCCTCCTGCGTGCCCTGGCTGTGCCCACGTGCTCTGCCCTGGTTGCTCCCAAACTCTCCCTGCATCCCTACATTTATCCATGCTGGACAACTCTCCAGCCTTCTTGCTCACAAATTCTCCTTTTCATCTGCAGTCACCCCCAGTGCTGCTCCCAGCCCCTGTCCCTGGCTGGAGATTGCACTCCCAGGCCCAGGAGAGCTGGCAGGTGGCTTTTGGCCACACCAGCCGTGGTCATGTCAGCCAACCACACAACAGCCCCACCTGCCTCAGGCTGTACCTCCCTTCCCTGTGGCCACAGGGAGAATTTACCTGGTGGTTTTATCCTCTGAGGTCTGGATGACATAAGGCTCCCCAGGAACCCAGCACAGGTGTGTGACCTGTGGAAAAGGAAGGATGAGCAGGAGCCACCTCTGTGAGCAGCCCAGGCTGTGCCTGCCTGAGGATGGAACCACTGAGCTCACATCCTCTCCCTCCTCCTGTGGGGCTGGGAGCTGGAAATGTTGGATGAAGACATTTTCTGCTCCCCTGCCAGGTCCAGTCCCAGTGGGGTTACTGGGGGTGATTGAGGCTGGCAGGTGACAGCAGCAGGACACAGCCATGGGAGCAGGGACAGCACAGGCACCAGGGGGTGGTACAGGAGGGTTTGTTCAGCCTGGAGGAAAGGAGACTCAGGGGGTTATTCTGGCTCTCCACAGCTCCCTGACAGGAGGATGCAGCCAGGTGGGGGTCAGGCTCCACTCCCAGGCAACAATGAGAAGAAATGGCCTCAAGTTGTGCCAGGGGAGGTTTAGGTTGGATATCGGGGAAAATTTCTTTGCTGAAATGGGGGTCAGGCATTGGCACAGGCTGCCCAGAGCAGTGGTGGGGTCACCATCCCTGGAGGGATTTAGTAGACAGGAAGATGTGGCACTTGGGGACACGAGTTAGTGGCTGCTGTGGCAGTGTTGGGGGATTAGCTGGACTCTATCTTCTCCAGCCTCAGTGATTCCATGACTCTGTGTGCTTCCAAACAGCTCTGAGAGCACTGATAAATTGCCATGAGTCCCTTGGTACCTTTGTTCTCCTAGGTTTGTTGTTATCTGGAGAAGAGTAACCAGCCTCAAGGTGAGCCTGCCCAGGCACACAGTGTCCCAAGGGCTCCCTTTGGCACCAAGCTCCCAGCAAATTCTCTCTGCACAGCTCCATGTGTGAAATAACCATGTAGGCAGGGAGACAGATGATGGGATGGGATTTGAGGAACCAGCAGATCTTACCAAATTCCTGGAGATTGCAGCTCTGCCCAGACACTCCCCGGTCTCAGTGTCCCACTTGCACACGGTGTTGTCCCGGGAGCCCGTGCACAGCTGGGAGGCATCTGCAACCACAAGTTAACATCAAAAACAAGGCAGGAAATGTTGTCAATCAGTCCCTGGGGACTGGGAGTGTGTTGTGCCTCACCTGGGCTCACAGCCAGGCCAGTAACAACCAGGTCATGTCCTGGGAAGTGCTGGCTTGGCCCTGAAGTCCTGTGAAGCTCCCACATCATCACTGTCTTGTCCCGGGATGCGCTGAAAACTCTGTTGGAGTCAAGGGCTGAGGTGACCTGCCAAGGACCAGAAAGAGAAGCTGCTCATCCTCCCAGCCAGCTCACAGGGAGAGCACAACTCTGCTGCTGTCCTGCCACAGCCCAAGGCAGGCAGGAACATGTGGGGAGAGCCTGGCCTCCCAACTCTGTTCCTGATCCCCTCAGAGCCAGGGATGGTGCATGGGTGCTCACAGGTCTTGTACTGAGAAACCATTCATTTTACAGGGAAAAATTCCTTACAAACCCAAACCCAGTGTACAGTTGTTTTGAGCACTGAGGTGAACAAAGCCCCCTCTGTCTTTGCAGTACCCACAGCCCAGGGGACCCACTGGGGCTGTCCCCTGTGGAGGTGCACTGGCCACACCACGCACAGCTACAGCCCCTCTGCACATCTGCTCTCCCAGAAGCCTGCTTGGCTTTGTCATCCCAATCCCAGAAAGGAAACTAAAGCCCTGCTATTCCCAGAATATGCCAGCTGTGGCACTTGGCATAGGTATTTCCAGAATATATCAGCCAGGCAAGGCTGATTTGTGGAATAATGTCAAGTCCAGCAGAAAGAGACCTGAAGAAAAGTGAATGGCATTTCTGCATCAAAAGCTTGACCTCATAATTCATCTTGAGTTTTTGCTACAGTCTCTTGGAGGGAAAGACAAGCTCACATGCAGACCTCCTTCAGCCCTGTTTAACCTGGATGCAACACTCCATGCTGCTTCCAAAAGTATCTGTTGGGACCTTGGGAGAAACCTGATGTGTTCTGATCACAGAATCATGAATCGTGAAGTTTGGAAAAGACCTTTAAGGTCATGAAGCCCAACTGTCCCCAGCTGGACACCAGGAATACCCTGACCCCACCTTTCTGTGTGATGACAAAGCAGTGCTCCATCATTCCTGGCTCCCCAGCTCCTGAGGGAGACCCTGGTGCTCTCACCTTGGTGACCTCGCGCTCGTGGCCGGTGAAGCGGCGCAGGGCAGCCCCAGATCTCCAGCTGGACACGGCCACGCTCTGCAGGGACAGGGACAGGGACAGGGGTCAGCACGAGAGCAGGGCAGGGGGGATTGTTCACATCCTTGGTTACGTCATACCAAGACTTGTGCACAGTCCACAGGACAGGGAACAGGTTCCTCTGGTTTTCAGCTCCTAGAGCATGTACAGCTGTCCTTAAAGACAGGTGATGTAAGAGTCAGTCTGGTGATCCCAAGCCTGGATGGGAGCATTTGATGTGATATGAGCTCTGGAGAGGTCACAAAATTTGATTCCATGTGTTTCAGTGCATGCCCTCACTCTAAGCTCATTTTTCCTTTCTAAATCCAGGGACCAACATAGCTACCATCCACGGAAACGGTCAAAGCTCACATTTCAACCTTATTTTTGAAGCTGTTGACAGATTTTCCTGTCCCAGGGGATACCTCACCTTATCCCTTCCTCCTGACACACACAGGTCTGGTTGGAGAGCAGCCACCGAGGTGACAGCGTCGGTGTGTGCGGGGCTGTGCTGCTGGGAGGAGCCAGCGGGTCCCGTCTGCGCCACGGAGCCGTCGGCCCTGCAGAGGAACAGGGACAGCGGTGGGAGCTGCAGAGCCTGGGAGATGAGATCAGGCTTACATTCCCCTGCACCTCTGGCATCTTCTGACATGACATCTGTCTTAGAAAGCCAGAGAGAGGCTGTGAGTGAGATGGAGCAGACCTATCCCAGCTCTAAGAGCTGCTGAATATTTAATTGTTGCTCACTCTGTGCTGGTGCAAAGAAGAAAAGAGATTTTTGACCTCACCAGCAGGCTCTGCTGCTCTTTGCTGTGACACCTCCCTGGCCACAAGTCCCCCCTGCTGCCACCCTGTGCTGCTCTCCAGGCACAGATCCCTCTCCCTGCTGCCAGGGACTGAATTATTTCATCTTGGCCATGAAAGCTGGTGACAGGCTCTGAAGACACAACACAGCAGTTTGAGTATCTGGGCCAAAAAGACACTCCTGGAGCTGTTCCCCTTCAGAGCTCTGCCTCAGCCATCACAGAGCACAAGCACTGGCCATGGTTATGTGCTTTTGGCCATTCCTGTGACCAACATTTGGGATTTCAGTCCTCCACAGCAGCTGAACAGACTTCAGAAATGAGGGTTAAAAACAAAAACCTGATTCAAACATCCAATAATGAAACTAAACCCTGTGCTTACCATATTGTCTGGTCATTTGTGTTCCCTCTTCACTCTCACACCAGGTTTACTAACAAGACCTCACCTCCCAGCATTGTTTTACCTGTATTTGGTCGTGTGGAAGCTGATTTTACTCTGCAGTTTCCCCATAGCCCTGGAAAGGAGCAGCAGTGGTGGGTGTCACATCAGCACCTTGGCATCACCAGGGATCCAGAGGGGTTTCTGTTTGTCACAATACAGGATAAGGTGCTGGTAACGTGTTATCTATATCCTAACTCCACTCAGAGTAAGAAGAAAACCTCAGAGGAGGAGACATCTGGAGGTCCTGAGTGGAACCTCTAGCTTAGAGAAGAGCCAGCAGCAGGGTGAGGTCACTGGGCTCTCACACTGAGCTTAAAAATGCCCAAGCTTGGTGAGGCCACAGCAGAGATGGAGCTGCTGCCTGTCATTGTTTACACCTCCTTTTACTCCTGGATCTGGTCTGGACTTCCATATACCCTGGAGATCCCAGTTTTTGGATGGCAAAGGCAAGCACCTTCAGACTGAAGCTCATACAGCAACTGCTGGGACCAAGTGCAGGCACAGGCAGCTCCAGCCCAGCTGAACCAGCCTGGCAATACTGAAGTGATCTTTCCATGAGCTGAGCAACATTTTGGGAAGAATTTCCACATCCAAACACCAGTTTCAGGCAAAGTAAGACCACGTGGATAACCCAGATGCACTCAGCAAACACTTGCTGGCCAGGCTGGGGCCTGGCTGCCCTGTCCCCCCCAAGAGGGGTCAGCACAGCCGGGCCCTGCAGCAGATCCCTCCAGGTGAGGAGCAGCATCTCCCCCCGTGTCCCCACGGGTCACAGCAGAGCAGGAACCAGTCTCAGTGACAGTGAATTGTCACAGACAATAACTGGCTGCTGCTTAGCTCAAGGCACACTAATTGGATTTAGTCTGCTGGCATGCCCACCTTCCGTGGCTGTAGCACTTTGCTAATCAAAATCAAGGGAAAAAACCCAATCTGCTTTTTCCAGCAAAAAAATGCTTGAAGGTTCTTCTCACAAAAAAAAAACAAAAACAAAAACAAAAACAAAAAAACAAAACCAAATACTGGAAGCACTGAGCAAAAGGGGTTGGGTTTCTACAAAATTCCCTTTCTAATTTTATCCTGACAGCCTTTGTGATTAGCAATTAGTAATACCCAGTTAATCTCCTGCTGCTCTATCCATGAGTTTGCATGTTCCAAAGATGTGAGGAATGATCAATCTCACAGCTGAGGGGCTGTGTTAATTTGACAATTTATTCTTTCAATCAGACTGAGTGCCCCCATCGTTTCAGTCCATTTCTCTGACAGGGGGAGAACTCTGGAAGTTTCAAAACAAGATTGTAGGAAAAGCTAAGGCGGGAATTCTGAGTTTTTAATTCTGATGGCTACTCTTTCCAACCCACAATTAGTTAATGTTCATCCTTACCCGCATATCAGCTCACAGGGAGCTGCCAGAGGCCAGGGGAGGCTGCAGGGAAGGTGGGAGCTTTGTCCTGTGTCTCACTGTCCTCCTGCCTCTTCCTCACTGCAAGAAAGAGCAGATGGATGAGAACAGCACTCAGGGAGGATGTTAATCCAAGGTTTTGCCTCCTGTATCCCAACACACATTTATCCATCAGCTGCTCCACCACAAAGCTCTAAAAACTCAGGGATCCTACAACAACTGATCCACACCAAGCTTCACCTCCAGCAGCCTGAGTTTCGTGCCGCAGGATGCCCTTATCCTCCCCTCCCACAAACGCATTGCTTGACAGAAATCAAACACTTTTTACTGAATTACTTTTGAAAAATAAGCCACGCTGCTGCCTCCACCAGGCAGCAGTGAAACCTGGCCAGGCTCTGCAGTGAAACCTGTACCTCGGGATAGGGATTGTCAGCAACCACAGCAGTGGCACAGGAACCTCAACAGAGCTGCCCCATCCTCATGGGGGAATAAGCACCCCTTCCAGGAGGGCTTTGGGGAGAATGGGGGACATCCTGGGTTCCTAGAGCTGGGTGTGACCCCACGGTGGTGCTGGCAGGTCTCTGTGGATGGGGGTGTCCCTGTGGGGTCAGTGGGAGCATCCCGGGTCCCTGTGGATGGGGGTGTCCCTGTGGGGTCAGTGGGAGCATCCCGGGTCCCTGTGGATGGGGGTGTCCCTCTGGGGCTCTACGGGAGCATCCCGGGGGAGCCCCTCAAGTGCCATGTGGCACTGGCAGGGGCGAGGCGGGGCAGCCCTCAGGAGAGGTTTGTGAAGAAAGGTTTGTGGAGAACCTCGTCCCTGCGCTGGGGCAGCCCCGCGGCCCGGCCCGGCCCGGCCCCGCCGCGCACTCACCGGCCCCGGCGCCGTCCCGCCCGT
>VZUI01062502.1:0-189510 GCA_013401135.1 Cettia cetti | reverse complement strand
GGGGGGGTCGTCACCATAAAGAGGGTTCTGGCTTATGACAAACACAAGCAAGTGACAGATACAGGCAAGAACACCAGCACGCAGTAGGAGCTGTACGTCTCTGCAGCCATAATGAATTGAATATTTATAGTAAACCACAGCCACCCATGGTTAAGTCTATTTACATCATACATATGAGTTCATTTTTTCCCTCCTTGTTTAAGCAAGAAAGTCATCTTCAGCTATATTGTATCCTACTGGATATAAATCACCATCTCTCTTGGTGGTTTCTGTAAGTTTCTTTTCTTTATAGAACAGCTGTGATTGAAGTGAAAACCCTGTGTAGTCTTTTTACTGTTCCAATGTCATTATGTTGTGATCCTCAGGAGACAGGTATTGTAAATGAATTAGGTTTTGATTCTAACTGTAAAAACTATCCTTATATCAAGAGAGGGAACTACAATAATACTCCTCAAAAAAAAAAAAAAAAGAAAAAAGAGGAGGTCGTACATAATTTACAGGATGCATAATGCATGTGAATCAAATGTGGAACAACTTTTAAGCAATTATGTTTGTGTTATGTGGTGTGGTTTGTAATTGGAAATAAATGGATGGATCTTTCTAGAAGGGAAGTGGGTCCGGGGGAGGTGAGGCAGAGTCGGGGGCTGGGAGAGAGAAGCGGTGGCAAGACAGAGCGGTGCCACTCTCGAGTGCTGAGGGATGAGCTGGGACTGCTCTGGACAGACTCCCGGGACAGATGCCCTGGCTCCTCGGTGAGAAAGGCAGATCTGGTCCCCTTGGAGCAGCAGTGACCTCCGCCCTCCCCCTCCCCTGGGCTGCTCCCTGCCAGAAGAGCCGCGCTGGCCCAGGGGAGCACTCCTTACTCCTCCTTGCTAAAAATTAATATTATGATAGTGGGCATGAGTAAATTGGGAGTGGCAGGGTAAAAAAAAAAATAAGACTAAGATGTGTAATCTTTCCTGCAGCACTGCACAGATGTCAGTTTCAAGAATTGCAGGGGAGAGAGGTGGAGGAAGGGTTTTCGCGTCTTCTGTCTGTTTTGCAAATTGAAGCCCACGAAAGCCATGGGAGTCAATGGAGTCACTCCAGCAGAGCCTTTAGCCTTTTCTTTTTCTGTAAAATGAAAGGAGGAAAGCAGGAAGAGGTTTTTTTAGCACTCCATTTTCTTTCTCTTCTGAGGCACCCACGGAGAACAGGTCTCGGTGCCTGTATCAAACATGTTGCAATGCCCCAGCCTCAAGCCCTGCTGCTCCTGTGACTATGTAAATGGAGTTTGGTGGAATGGGAATCACTACAGGACTGAGAGCTTGGAAGCTGTCACCCCCTTACAAAGGGACCATGGTCATCCCCACACTGCGAGGTTTGTTTCCAGCTTGAAGTAAGTAAGAGGCCCTTCTCTGTGCCAGTCTCAGGAATGCTAGTGACTTCTCACTGCCCTTGGCTATCTTGTTTTTAATTTAAGAACCATGCAAGTGCACTTAAACATCATTGTTTACTGGTGTCATTGTTATCAAAGCAAGTAAAGACATCAGCATCTGTATTGTCCTCGGGTTTTATTTTCATTGTGTCATGCTACAATGGGACTTTGAGCATCTAGTTCTTGACTACAGGCACCATTCAACAGGAAATTGATTTCCATGGGTGACAGGCGTGGAGGCTGCGTGGGTTCCTGGGTGAGGCGCAGGCAGCAGCACCACCGTGCTGTGGGTCTCTGTCCCTTTTCCTCTCAGGCTGGGGCTCTCAAACCCTGCCTGCCTCTGCTGAACCCACACATCTTCCTCCTGAGCATTAAGACGTTGGTGCTGGAGCGTAGTCAGTGTTTCCCACAAACTGTACCTGCTTCCAAATTAGGCGAGCACTAAGGGAAGAGACGAGCACATGTGGGATGGGGGGGCAGAGATTTTTACAGAGAAGAACTGACGATGCATCACCATGGACAGGAGCCTTAAGGGCAAAATACAGTGCTTGTCAGTTCACGTTTGTCTGCACTTGTAGAAGAGGCATTTTCAGGCTCTGCATCATGATAGCTGTAACAAGCTGAGTTGAGAGACTTCAATACATACCCAGCTATGAGTGTGGACACTGATGAGAAAGTTTATGTGTGCCTACTCGCATTCATTTCATATGAGTAGACACTTAGCTCATTCAAAAATACAGCTGGCATGATAAGCCTTTGAGAGTACAAAATACACATGAGGGTGTTCAGTTTTCAGTCAGGGTTATGCCATTTTTAATGGCCATGTACTTACCCTGTCTGGTGCATTTATTCATTTTTGAGCCAAACTAGATTCAATGATTTTCATCATTTTTTTTTTTCACCTCTGTTGACATTGTCTGACAAGACTGCTCAGACTCAGACTGCTTAGGAAAAATAAATTTTGGTGCCAGATTTTGAGCCATCAGCAGTGTTCACTCTCATCTTTATTCTATTATTCTGTTGCAAAGGAACTTACAGCTCAGGAGCCACAATGGAAAGAAAACAACTCCAGCTCTTTTTTTTTTTTTTTTTTTTTTTTTCCTTCTCCTTTTTTTCCATCTTGTGATCTTAACCCAGCTGGTGAGGGAGAAAATTCCCATGTGAGGCATGTGGGTGGAGCCCAATTGTGTAAGCTCCATGCTTGCAGAGTGTTTGGCATGGATCTGCTGGCTGGCTTTGTTTTCCATGGCCGGACACAGAGGGAAGCCACATTCAGCACATTAACAGCCACCACCTGTTGCTCTGTTCTACTTCAGAGAAACCCTGAGGCTGGGGAATCTCACTGTGCTCTGGCCCTTGATCTCCAGGGAAGTTTGGTATATCTGGGATATGCATTTGTCCCCACATTTTCCTTGCTTTTTCAAGACATGATGCTGGTGGGTTTGGGAGCCCAGATGGAGAAGAGGTCCTTGGAGCAATTTAAGCTGTGCTTTGGTGCAGGTCACTAGGAGGGATTTTCAAGCTGCTTTTGATGTGGCTCTCCTGAAGACAAACTCTTCTTGGTTAATTCACTGCAATCAGAAATTTCCATGCCATAGACTGCTCCAAAAATCCTAACTATGCCACGCCTAAGTACGAGGAGTAGCAAGAAAATGCAAAAAGAAAGAATTTACTAACCTTGTCAATGACATTTGTAGGATCATCACCAGATTTCTCCCCTCTTTTCAAAGCACAGCTTAAATTGATCTCCATTCCTATGCACTTTCCTGTTCATATGTAAAGCATAAGGAGAGAAAAAAAAAAGCAGTATATCACTAATGCAGCTAATTCTCAGTATCTTGAAGCAATTGACACAAGTACATGAATTAACTCATCACTTTATATCACCTACTTGAGGCAAATGTGCTATTTGGAGTACCTCTTGGTAAGAATAAGCAATTTAAGATCCATTAGTATTTGGAATATTCTGTTTCATTAAAACCACAGTCATCCCTAAATGCAGATGAGTGGAGAGAAGCTATCAACCTCGTGGTTGTACTAGACAAACTTAAAAACACTTTCTGTTACAGGGTACTCTGAAAGGGTTTTTAACACAAATACAAGCCAGACCTTAGATGTCTATAAAAGGGTTCTCCTACCTTGGGTTGAAGTTTCTCGTAGCTTTCATAGGTTTAAAAATTATAAAGTGAGCTGTAGGGAGACAGCAATTCTGGTGAACAGATTTTAAGCTTTTAAAATTACCAGAGTAGTTTTGCAAAACACTATCTGCTATTTGCACACCAAAATTCATTCTCCTTTATAATGGCCTCAGTGCCTAAGATTATGGGAGAGCTGGAATCATTTTTTAAAATAATAAATACCTATCCTCTGTTTTCATTCAAAATTTCCAAATAAATTGGGACCCCTTTGCCCTGGGCTTGACTTGTAGAGCTTTAAGATCAAATCAGTTTCATTTATGATACTGTGAGCTAAGAAGTTTTATAAATAATATAAAAGCAGCGGCTTCAGATTTTAATTAGACTTGTGACAAATCTATAGCACATTAAACAAAATATATATTTCAATGATTTTTTAAACAGTTACTGTACAGACCAAGGAAAGAATCCTGAAAAACTTCTGGAAAAAAAGAATGTTCTTTTTTCCTCAGTTCAGTCACATTCAATCCTCAAGAAGTTCCTCAACTTTAAAAAGCTATTTTTGTCTAAGCCATAAAGGTAGAAATGTTACAGAAGTCACAGGAATTTCTGGGAAAACTAAATCCTATCACTTTGCTGCCTTAATTTAGTCTTAAGTCTTTCCCAAATGTTGAAATACACTTTCAGGGCCACAGACCTTACAATTCACATGAAACTGGAATGCCTGTAGGTAACAGCTGCTGACTGAATGAGAGATGTTCCACTACTGAGGGAGGAACCCTTGGGTCCTGGCTAGCACAGGGTACAGCCTGCCTTCCACCAGGGGCCCACTCCAACCTTCCCAGGAGCCACTGATTTTGGAGAAGCTGCCATCCAAAAAAGAAACTGATCAATGCATGGAGGCACAGAGGTGCATCTGTGTTGACAACGTGATGCTACTGGGAGGAGTGTCCCGACAGACTGTTGCCACACAACCTTCCTCCCTTGGAAGAAAAATCACTTCCTGATTAACAAAATTTACATGGTAAGACCTCATGTCCTGGTGAAATAAACTGAAATCACTGTTACCCTGGCTGACAGGCTCGTGGAATATGTCAAAAAGAGTAGGTGTCCTGGCTAGACACATGACTACGCTATATCCATCCTATGGCTCAGGTCAGGGCTAGATTGACTCCAAAAGATTCAAAAGCTAGTTTCTATAATCAAACAAAGGCGCTGGATTCTGGTGAATCAGGATTAGTGTTCTGCAGCTGTAGGGGAGATACTTTATAATTAAGCTAGCACCCTCCAGCAGATCTCAGTTGGAAGTACCAGCAGTCTTAGGCAAAAACTGGTTTGAAATCAGCCTTGCTTCCAGCTGAATAGCTCTGCTGGTGATGAAGAAAAGTCTGTGTGTTTCTATGGTTCCCACACAGCAGAAGCCCACCTAGAATACCTGGTAATGTGGACCTAATACATCTTTATTTTCTTGCTTTTTCTTTCTCTGAAAATTTATGATAGTGGAAAAGAAAAAAAAAACCAAAAAAACAAACCCAAACCAAAAAACAACACAAACCCCAAAAAACCCTATTTATAAGAGTGGCTGCAAACTTAACCATTAATTTTCTGCTCAAATGCATGGACACAGTTGAAAATGATCCTTAAATGACAAAGCAGAAGTTGGGTTGAATCTGAAATTCCTATGGTGTTCACTTTTCTAGGTTACCAATCCATGTACAGAGGTAATAGCTGGGTAGATCCTTGTTAGGAACAAGGCCTGGCCTGGCTGGATTTCATTAAGTTTGCAATAGCCATTGGCCTAAAATTTGAGGCTAAGTAGGATCTTCCACTTGACTCATAAGCACTCCACATCAATATCTCTGATAAATGTCTCAAGTATTTTAACACAGAAATAATACCAAGGGTACTTCCCTCACAGCTGAATCAAGCTGTGACAACAGACCCTGAAAGTGGTTATTTAAAGTGGTTATTTTTGTAATAATTTATCTTGTAATTGCCCTTTTTTAAAAAAAAATGTCTACTTGTGCAGGGAAGAATGGCAAAGTCCTTCCATGTTGTACAGGTTTCAGGGCAGCTGGTTGTTTATTTCCCTGAAGCTACATAGTGCTTCTGCATCAGGGTGAGACTGAGGTTTGTATCAGGCAAATTCCATGGTGATGTTATTTTTAAAATCATGTCTGCTGTTATTTTACCCTGGCTGACAGAAATGACCCCTTTTCCCATCCCTGCATTCCTACACAATCTGGCCAGCAATAGCTGAAATTCGATAGCACACACAGGTATAAATTTAGTCAACTGTTGGATTTTGGCAGTTTCTTGGCCACAACCTGTGGAGTCCACAAGCCTGAAATGAGAGTGATAGAGCAGCTTGCCATTCCTAGAGCTCTTATTTTAGACTCTCTGAAATCAAGTGCACCTTTTTACCTTGTCGCTTCACACTTGGCTCAGATTTGAAAGAGATCTTGGCTACTCCAAGAGCCATGAAACATTTTAAAGTGATTAATAAGACTACACACTTTGAGCAAAGGATGACTCCTGCAGGACTCTGCCTACATTTCATGTTAGCATCAGATAGCAATTCATCCAAGTAAAGTACATAACTAGCAGATTTTTCCTATGCATCCATAACAAAGTCTAAACAGCAGGAATAACAACAAAGTGCTTAAACACACAATATTTTCAGAACAAAACAGATTAAAAGAAACAATCTCTTAAAGAAAACAAATCTATGAATATTATGAGTCTCTGCTCAGGTCTCCAAACCATAATTGTGCCTGTCTAAACCCATGCAACATTAAACTGTCTTTTCATTATCCCATGATCTCCTCAGCTGTCTCGGTGACACGTGCCCTTCCCAGTCGCTCTCATCCTGGAGAGCCTGTCCCCTGCACGTCTCAGTGCCATTGACACAGGAGTCTGTGCTTCTTCAGGCCACCTCCTGGGGCTCTGGGTATCAAGGTGTCACAGTCACATCTCCCAGTCTCCTCTGGTGCCATAACCCTGTCACCCTGGAGCTGACTCTGTGCCAGCCCATGTCCGGCAGTCCCTGGGCGGTGCCGCTGCCCGGGCACGGGAGGGGGATCCTGTTCCCTCACAGATGGCCCGTGCTGCTGTGTGCAGCCAAGGGACATGTACCACTAAAAGGAAGGATGTTTGGCTGGAGGCTTGCAGGCTGGTGCCACCTGATCAGGCTGGGTAGTGCCACACATCTGTGAGCTGTTTGTGAGGGTGGCTGCAGTGGTCCTCAGAAACAGGCTGGCCCTCGCTGCTGTGACCTGGTACAGCTGTGTTGACACATTGCCCTTTCCCACGTTATGTCCTCAACCTCTTTATTGAGAAAACACCACTCTTGCTTTCCATTCCACATGTATAGTTTATGATTTTTTTCCTCCTCTAATGCATTTCTTTGCCTTAATTTTGGATAAATTTTCTCCCTTGCTTGTCTATGTTTTTTACCAGCAAAACACTATGAAGACAGTCCTAGCCACTAGTGGTGAAGTTGTCCCTGTTTCCTTAGAGCAGAAAGCTGCCTGTACTCACACTGGAAAAGACTATATCACCAAAAATCAGTTGTTTCTTTTGTGCCCCATATAGCTTTTCTCTTTCTTCCCTTTGGGAATAGCAGTCACAATCAGCAGTTATTTGGCCACAAATCTGTGCAGCCCATGGGCCTAAAAAGAGACTAATAGAGCAGCTTGCAATTCCTAGAGCTCCCATTTTAGGCTCTCTCCAAACTCAAGTGGACTTTCTTACTCTGTCACTTCACACTCAGTTTTGAAAGAGATTTTGGCAAGAGATCTTGCAGTCCCCTTACTGCGTGTGAGGAAGTGAAAGCATTTACTGTGATAGCAGCACTGGCTTACCCAAACAGGCCGAGTGACAGGGAACTCTGAACTAGCCAAATTGCTGAGGTGGAAACACATTTATGAAAACATGTGTATTTATTTATTTGTATATACATTTCCCATCCTCATTTCCCCCCCCCCACCCCCGCTCAGGTAACCTGATATTCATGCAAGTCTATTCCTTTGTTGCATTTTTGCCTCACTTCCTGTCAAATTATTTCATTTTATTTAGCTTCACCTGTCAAAATACATGAGCTAATTCTCTCTGTGATGACCTGCCACTGCTTCTTAGTCTCCAGAGACAGGATGCAGCAACGGCATGCCTGCAAAGCCTGTGCCATGGAAATCACCTGGGCATCTTTACATACACACAAGCAGAGAAGACAAACCCAGACTGAAATGCCTTGAACCAGCTTAGCTCTGCTCTCAGGTGCTGCCAAACAAGAACCCTCCCCTGCCCACAAACATGGTCCTTTCACACCTTTCATCTCTGGGGTGCCAAGTACTTCATGTTCAGAGTCTAACACAATGGACATCACCATCTCTCTGAGTCTATGCCTCACCTAAAACATCCTCTAGGGGGACTTATTTGGGATTTTTTTGGGGAGTGAAACAACCTTCTGGTATAATGCAGTATGTTCTGAAATAGTTCCTTATTCTGTGAATTGACTGCATACTACCTAATGGCAGCTACAAAGGAAGGAACTCCCTGTAATTCCATGCAATTTTTTGTCATTTTTATGGCTTTGATGCTGGTAGTTATAATTTATCTGACTTCTCAGTCAATGTGCAGAGCTACCATGGCCCCATGCCACCTCGCAGCTCAGGAAGCCCTTGCCTGGCCAGTCTGATGGCTGTCCAGCAAGTCATTACTTGCACTGGAAGTGGTGAAATGCATAGCCAGAGTATCTTGAGTAAACAGTCCCTCTTTCATCTCCTCTACAGAAGTGGGTGAGTGAGAATTGGTGTTACACAAGGCTGCGTTGATGCTGTTCAAAGTGATGAGATTTACCCTTAATGTTATACTGAGGGAACCCATGTGGTGGCCAGTGATTGATTACCTTCACAAAGCTCATTTTCACTCAGCAGTGGTGAGTTTCAGAAGGGTGATAATAACAGATATCATTGCCTAAGTTCTCTCTCACAGGTTTTCCACTGTCCCATGGAAATCAAAAGGTGATTAATTCCTCTAACAGCTTTTGTGATACTCTGGAAAAGTTGGCATAAAGTGGAAGATACTGCATATTTACCTGTAGGAGCCAAAGCCCATAAGGGGTCTTTAATAATGAAAACTGAGGATACTACATCAGCAAAGAACTGCTAGAATGTCTGTAAAGGAATAGGAACAACTCTCAGCAGGGATTCAGGACATCCAGGACCAGGAATGAACAGGAAATCTATGTCCACCTGTGAGCTTGTGTGCTTGAAGAAACAGAATCAGAGCTAGAGGCTTTGGAAGGATGATGGTCTGACCTTGGAGAGGCAGGTTACACAACCTGAATAAGAAAAAATGGATGGCTCATGTTACCTGTTAAAATAGGGAAAATGCTCCTCTTCGGGAGTTTTAGCTGAGGTTCTTCCAAGCATGAACTTTCTTGAAGAAGGACAAACGTGCAGATTGCCAGACATCCCAAAGGTGTGAAGGAAACACCTGCTGGGAGCAGTCTGTCAGGAGTGCCCCATCCTCCATGCCAAAGGCCCTGTGGTGGCCGAGGCAGGTGCATGCCCCTGTCTGAGGGGCTCAGATTAGCAGCTGGCTCCTCCTCACAAGCAGTACCAACCACAGAGGCAGCAGTGCTGGCTGAGGGCACTGTTATCCCTCATCCTCTCTGGCTTCCATGCGAGCAGCAGCAGCTGTTCCACCCCCTGCCCCTGGTGCTTGCCTGAGCGGCGCCTCACGGGGTGCACGGTGTCAGTAGGAAATGGAAGTAATGAGCCTCAATTAAGCAGCTCCCCATACAGCCATGGATGAACTTGTCCCAGCAAGAGTACCCGGGCCCAGGGGCTCTGCAGGGTGGTTTTGTGATGTGCAGCTGGTTCAAAGCCATTTGTGGAACGCTGAATATTCCTCCTCCCTGTGGGACACACTTGCCCTTTTGAGTACCACACACATGGGGTGGAGCCAGTGGGGGGTGGCACAAAACAGAGCATATGAATGCCATCCTTTTTATATAGGCCTGTTTTTATACATGCCTGTTTACCAAGGAGTAAGAATAGACACAGGGAAAAAAGGTCTCCACTTTCATAAAAATCATGAAGGCTTTGGCTGACATAATACTGGTTTACTCCTGAAACAAAATTTGGGCACCATTTAGCTTTGCTCTCATTACTGTTAATGTAGCACAACACTTACCTTCACTTAGAGAGCCAGCACAACACTTTGTGTCTTTTCTTCTTCCCAAGTGAGTCTTCAGTGTGAGATTTACATGGTGGCCAGAACTTATGCAGCCTTTTCCCAGCGGGATATTTCTGCAGTAATATACAGATCTGAAAAGATAAACCATTTATTCCCATGAAAAGTACTTAGGGAGTAAAAAAAAGAAGATAAGTCTTGTTACATTACGCTTGGTATGTTGTTGTTTTGTTATTGTTTTTTTCCACCAGGTCTTTTTTTCTCCAGCTGTTTTCATATGAACTGTGCTCCTGAACTTCCAACCATGATGGAAAGGTGACATCAGCCTCTGAGGTTAGGCCACAGAAACTGTGCTTAGTTCTTTCAGGGAAGCAATGCTGCTTTCAGCAGATTTCACACTTTTTACAACATGTGAGTCACCAAGTTGACTTTTGCTAAAAGAGCATACAGAGTTTGCAGACTGTAGATATATAAGCTTGTACTCAGTGTTTAGAGGAGCAACATTGTTCACTACAGAACAACATTCAGCTGGACAACTGCAAGATAAAATGACCTGGGGGGGACATTTGGAGTGGGTTTGGGTGGGACATGGACCCCTTGCATGGCGGCAGTCAAAGGAGGAGATGAGAAGTTTAATTAATTCAGGGGTTCCAGGTATTTTAGGAAAGGTTTGTACTGACTGACAGTAGGACAATGTTTGCATAATTGCCCAAGCATGCAGCCTTTGAATAATAATAATATTGCTGTTCTCTGAGATACACTTTGTTTTCAGAAGTGACCTGATATCAGCAGAAGCAAAAGACTCAATTTCACAGTTACTTCGAAACAAAAATAATTACAGGAATGCATGCAGAAATTAAAATCTATCACTGGCAATTTGTGCTAAGAAATTAAACATCCCCTAAAGCTAGACAATTTCAACCATTTCAGATTGGTTATCCTCTCTGTAACACTATTTAGGCCTAAGATCTCCATCTGCTCTAATCCCATTCTTTTGCTGTCTTCCATCATGCTAGAGATATTCTAGGTCTTAGACAATGTGTATATCCAATAAATGTAATTAAAATGTAGCTACAACTATCTTTTTCATTTTCCTTATAAAAAAAAAAATACATATTGAACCCTAACAAACTTTATGGATGTGTTTCTCATTTTGAGTCTTGTGCAATATCCACTGAAGACAAATAGGATAATTACCCACGAATACAGCAAACACTGGTACAAATAATACAGCAGCATAAAAAAGCCCATTTTAAAATTGTAGGAATTAGAGAATCTCTTTGACTGAAGATGTGCAACACCCAAATCACTGAGGAACCTACTCATTAGCTTTCAACCTTCCTGACAACACCACCCACAGAAAGAGAAGCTTCTTTTCTCTGTTCTATCTGTATTTTGAGCTGCCTAGAAAACAACTACAATTATCTTCCCATACATTTGTTCCCTCCAAAAAGAGCAAACCAGGAAATGGCCAGACAAGCAAAACTTGTTAAGCCCTGTTAAGCTATTTTTGGGGATCAACTTCAGAGGCTCCTAAGATTTATTTGTTCACCTTATTTGGCAACAGTTCATCAGCAAAGTATTTCTGAGAGACCGACATAGCATTTTTTCTGGTGCTGTAAGAAGGAAAGCAAACCCAGGTACCAGAGCTCCGTGTCTTAGTGAGTAGTCACAGCAGCACAAGTCCTGGCAGGCTTGGAGAGTGTCACCAAACTGTCCATCAGGCAGTGGGGAAGGATCTGACAGTGACTCACAACCAGAGGGAGTGAGAGGGACAATATTTACCTCGAGTGCTGAGCAGTCAGGGAAGATAAGTATTGTAATCTGTGTCTCTGCACAGCAACCTTCTTGGCTACCTTCAGTTCCCACTGACACTTCCTGGTTTTCCACCGCTGTGACCAAGGGTGGAATGTGCACCTCCTCCACACCTATTCAGTCCCTATGAAGAGCTGCAGATGATGCTGCCCTCTGCCTCAAGGCTGAGGGCCAGTCTGCTGATGCCATTTATGCCATCAGCACTATCAAGGAGGAAAATGTTGCTGTAGGTCTGACCAAGTGTTTAGTGTGAGGTATGCTGTCAGTCAGCTGCTCGGCTTGGTTCCACTCCAAATCAGCTGATGAGGGACAAAAAGAAAGTGCTTGGCAATGAATCCTAGCATTTTTTTCCTCTCCTCTGAATTCCTCACCCACCTTCATTTCATAGCTTTGCTGCAAAGAGCTGAAGAGATGAAGAAATGGCTTGAATCTAAAGCTATTTTTGATAATGTGAATGCACAACGATTTATACTTTCAGGAATTCAAATCTGCAATTTCAGACTGGAATTATGCCAATCATGTTTTCTATCTGGCTAAATTAATTGTTAGGAAATCCTAAATAAGGATGAGACAGGATCACTTAGAGGAAAGACACTGCCCTGGTTTATTACTATCCTCTGGTCCCAACTGAAGTGAGCTTATGTTCTTAGTTTGTCTCTTGCCATAAGTAGTTTTGCTTTAGAGAAAGGCTCAGCAGAGGTATGAGGATCTCACTCATTTATTTCTCCTAGGAAATACATTCTCTTCTGGTCTCCTCAGAGGGATGTGTCTTTGTAGACAGGTTCAGCACTGCCAAGGGAAGGGAAAACCAATCATTTCCAGCTTCATGATCATGGTTTCAAGAATCATCTTGGCTGGGCACTAGCATTAGTCTCTGCATATGTGTCTGAGGGAGGATAAGTTCTCAAAATAAGTAAAAGGCAAATTCAAGGAAGAGAGTAATCTCTTCTTTATCCTCATTGCATAGGACAAGAAATGGGCTTACCTGCAGCTAGAGGCGTTAAGAAACAGCCAAGTTCTGTTTGAATCTTCTCAGAATCCCTGAGAATCTTCTCAGAATCCCTGGGAAAAACTGCCTGATGAAGTGCAGAGTGCCTATTGGTGGAGGTGCTCGACAAGGCTCTGTTCCTGGGGAGATGCAGATATTGTTAAGGACAATAAACAACCTCTTGGTAGACATTCCACCCCTGTGAATGACAAAAACGTTTTACTCACACCAGTTTTTTTGTTTGAGATCTTGTAGCACTGAGAGCAGTGCCAGAATATCTCGGTTCTTCCTGCCACAAATCACATGAGAGTACACCAAAGGCAGGAAGGAAAAGAGACAGGGAAAACATAGCCTCAGAGCATGAAACATGGAAAATAAGGATATGCTGATGGCATGTGAGCCATCCTTCAGTCTCCAGGTGAAATCCTGGGCCTTGGCAGGCAGCTCCTGGGTGTGTGCATCTGCCAGACACTGGAACAGCCAGTAGCACAACCAACCTGCACATCATCAAGACAATCTCATAAAACTTTACGAGCTATTATTCAGCAACACCCAATAACTAGAAACAAACGTGCTGCAGGTAACATGGGGAGCAGCTGACAAAGTCCAGGAGTAAAGACACCAGCTGAAAAAGTGAAGACAACAGGCTGAGAGAGGCTGGAATGAGGCAGGCTCCACATGAACCCATGGCTGCCAGAGTTGCATTCGTATGCCGAGAACTTTTCATTTTAGTGCCCTTTTAGAGAAGCTGAAAATATCCACTAACCCTGAGAACAAACATATCATTTTAAAGCAGAATAGGCCTGTAAGACTTTTTAACACTTGTTCGTTGATTATATTAATGCCAGAATATATTAAAGAAGTGCAATATAAATTTGATTTTAATTGTTTTGTACACACGCCAGTGAAAAGGAACTGATTGGATACAGTTCACAGGCAGTATGTTAATACGTTATTTTCATATGATGATAGCTTTGCATAATCTTTCTTTTTCCAAGATTTAGAAGAACCTGTTGTTAACCAAAGCACAGGAGAGAGGAAGAATACAATTTACATAAAATCGGCTACCCTACACATTAATTAGTAATGTGGCTGAGCGGAAGGTGTGTTCACTTAGTAGAAAGTACACTTTATAATTTATACACCAGCTGTTTCAGTGCTTTCTAGTCCATTTTCCTCCCTGCCTGCCTCTAATGAAATCGTGTTACTGGAGAATTGACTGGGGTGAATTGAGATTTTAATCCCATTGACGCTTCTCTATGGAAAGGCACACTGGTGGGAACTTTTAATGGAAGGTCTGTAATCAGAAGACACTTGTATTCAGTCCCCCACTATAATGACTCTCATCAAATGTTAAAGCCCAGGCAGTGTGCAGAAGGCTAGAATTTCAAGGTTTTTGACCAACCCCATTTGAGGCATTCCTCTGGGAGTGTGTGATTACTCAAGTTTAGCAGTTTATTGCCTCATCTTTCAATATCCAGTGAAGCACAAAATTCTCATCTAGGTTGCTCTTTTTACTTAAAGAACAGGCCAAAATAGACTGCAGAGCTACTAGCACTGTCATTGAGGTTAATTCTTGCTTCTCATTTAACAGGAGATCAATGAAAAAGCTTTAAAATATTAGAACACAAATGCTGCTTCGTCTCTAAAATTGCTTAGCAGCCTTTGTAAAAATTCTGGTTCGCACCACACTTTTCCAACACACGTTCTCATTTATTTATTACCAATTGTTTTTTTTAAGGCTAAGAGTAGCATTAATTGAGAGGTGTGCTATTCTGCAAAGAAGGATGCAAACATGTATTAAAATCCAGCAGAGCGAACAGTTTTCCTATTCCCCAAACTTTGCAGTCAAGAAAAGTACAGTCATTAAAAGAGAGGTGGTCAAAAAGCAAGCTGAACTGGGAGTTAATGGGACTCATTATGTCGGCTGCATGTTAGTAATGTCTCCTTCTCTACCAGAAAAACAAGCAGAAATAGACACAGAAAAGCAAAACCCACTTAAACAAATGCCTGTTAAAATCCCTGTGAGGAGAATGCATTTGCTCTGAACAGACACAAACACATCAATTAATACAGTGGAAGGCACTTATACAAATACAAAGAATAAACTGGAAAAATGAAGGAATGTCTGACAAAAGATGTCAGATGCTGTTGAAAGGAATAAATCTATTTAAAAGACAACATATTTTTCAAATGCAGCAAGTCAAAATAGAAGGAATAATAGGAAGAATGCCTCTGAAGAATTAATGTTAAATAATAATAAAAAAAATCCTTCCCTTCCTTCTTCTTTTCCTCTTACCCAAAAAAGGAATCAAGATGAGAGTTTCTTTAATAAGCATTTCTCTGGCAACTTAATGAATACATTTGAATGACTTTCCCTATTCCCTGTTCCTTTCTTATTGAATTGGTCAGACAAAGGTCTAATTTGGGAGGGTTTTTTTATTTAAAGGAGCTCTTTCTTTCTGATACTTCTTTCGGGCCAGCATGGGTTCAGGATTTTCCACTCCTTATGCAATTCACTCCCTCTGGTCCCTTTTTTATTTTAGTTATTTCAAAAAATGTTAGGATCCACTTGTTATTAGAGGTTCCTTTTTTATGGCTTCCAATCTGAATAGGTGCCTACGTTCTCACATTTCCTGCAGAATTTGTGGCAGTTATTGTATATGTGCTATAATTCATACAGGAAGGATCACAATGTAGCTTTTCACCAGAATATGTTTGTGTGCATTTTTCAGGGCTTGTTTAACGCTTATTTAATTTTGGGTTTTAAATTAATCTGTATTAGCTTTTTTTTTTCTGTGTGCACTATGCAAGTGCCTTTCAGTAGGTCTTTCTTTAGACATTTAGACTTCCCACTCAAATTTGATGGCTTAAAGCATTCCAAGTGTCCAAATTTGAAGGGAACATCCAAACATCAGATTCCTTTAGAGTTTCTGTAGCAAGTAATGAATGCCTTTTGTTACATCTGCCCTAATTTTTCTGGGCTCTCTCCTGCTTCCTTTTACCAGCCTCCTGTCCACTTCTTTGAGAGTTTTCTCACTCTCCACCCTGGCAAGGCAGCCTCTGCTTCCCAAGCAGCTGTCTGCTGGTGCCTCTCAGGGGTACCAATCCCTACATCAGTGATCTGCATGCTCCATGGGCATTCATTAATTTATCTCCTCAGCACCTATATTAGGCATGGAATATTACATCAGTCTGGCAGAGAGAGAGCTGAAACAGAGACAAGCAACTGAGTCACCCAAGGGCACTCAGAATATTTGCTCGAGGGCCAGAAATCTCATCCAAGCTCTCATTTCTTCAACACAGACAGTACTGAATAAGTTTCCTGAGTGGTCCTATTCCACCAAAAAGAGCAAGATGCAAATTCAGACATTCTGATGTTGTGCCTAACCACAAAATACCAGCATCTTACCATGTGGGCTATCTTTTCTAGCTCTCCAGAAGAAAACAGCTTAGCAACTAATAAGTAAGGCCATTAAAAGCAGATTAAGTTTGAGGAAATGTGAGAGATTTTTTCTGTAAGGGGCAAGGAGGCTCCTGGGCACAGACTAGCACTCCACACTCACCTTTATTATTGAAGGTGACCTAGTTATTAACTCTCCATTTTGAAAAGGACACACCAAAGAAAACGTGGAGACTGTTGTGAGATAAGAGCTGGTCAGAGGGGAAAGGAAAAGATGCATCAGCACAATAAAATAATTGGCCAGGCAGCAGCATTGCTGGAAAGGACTGAAAGGAGCCCTGGATCATGAATGGATCAATGAATCAGCAATACTGTTACCAAAACTAGAGGGTGAGAAGTTTGCAAGGTGGAAATAGAGTTGTCATGGAAGAAAGGAAGGGGAGAAGGAAAATATGTCACAATAAAAAAGAAATCAAACAACCAAGAACAGAAAGCATGTCTAATCTTTCAGGCCTCTCCAGCATCATCTCTCGAGGATGTTTATAGCATCTTTCTGCCCTTAGGTAGGTGTTGGTTAGGGGCAATCTGGATCACAGACTAGAGCTACAGAGGGAGTGAAGAACTCAGTTTTCTGATTAGAATTCAATCATAGGCATCTGCCAATTGCACTGTCTGTATTGCCTTCTAAATCCATCACAGATTAATCTGAGCAGGTACTTATTCTAAAAGATCAAAAGCTATGGATCCAAATATTTTGTTTTGAAAATAAGAAACTCTCAAGTTTTTGTTTCAGTTTCTCTTTCTTCGCTCTGCTTGCTTCTGGTGGTATCTTTTTGGACACATGGAATATGGCAAGTTCTCCCTGGAGTAAAGACAGCAAAACTCCAAATGTGGTGGAGACAGAAGATACAAAGAAGCATTCACATGACAGAAAGGTGTCTGTCTTAAGTTGGTTCTTCTGAGTAAGGCATGACTGTCCATGTGCTATTTGAGCTGCAAAATAGAGCAAAGAGAGTCATAACAAGACCTTCTGCTTCTAACAAAAATATTGCTGTTTATAGCAGGGAAGCCCTCGAAAATACATTTGCACAGCACTTAGCACAGTGAGCCCTGGTCTTCAGTGATACAACAGTAATAACTGTCAATAACACTGTTTATGGACATTTTCTCTTTTCAACAGCATAAGGGTGCTTTTCTAATCCACAAAGGCTATAAACTTGAACTACTGCATTATTTCTAAGGGCAGAAGTGAGACCAGAGATCAGACAGATGAAGTGTCTTTTGTGATTCATCTGCTTGCTGTCACCACCACCTTCTCTCTTCAGTGAAGGCGTAAGGAGGGGAACATCTGTGCTTGACTCAAATGTAAATAAGTATAGCATCTTCTGGATGCCCAAGCAACAATCCCATTCAGAAAGACATAAAAATTGGTATGACTGGGAAGTATAAGCCATCTACTCTTCCTGTATAAGGCAGCTGTAGGGCAATTTAACAGGGAAAGTACAACTTTTGTTCTGTGAAAAATCAACCTAAGAAAAAGTAGGAAGAAAACAGAGATATCTATGGTAGGAGACAATCCCACAAGTCCCAGGGGATAGTCCAGCCAGCCTGATGGGGCACAGGTCTTCCTCTCCCCAGACTAGAGCTATAGAGTACATGGCATTCATGAATTTCTTGGCTTCTGTTAATCTCTAGTAGTTTAATACACCATATGTTTTTTTCCCCAGAACAGGCTGCCTTCCATAGCATGGTCCTAAGGAAAGGATGAAAAAAAATCTAAATCTAGTAGTGCTATTCAGAGAGAAAAGGCAAGTCACAGAAGAAAGAAATGTCATTGAAATTTTGTTGTGTTGAATCACTTAAATGAGATCATAAGCTACTATAATATATTGATTTTTTTGCATTTCCTGGGAGGATGCCATTTGAAGGAGACAAGGTGCTTTCTATTTGCTTTTAGGCATTATTTAACACCAAGTTTTATTCTTCCATGTAAAAATTGAGTTGTGTGCCAGTAACTTGATGAGCATACTTTTGCTATATCCACAGGGATACAAAATGGTCATACAGCTCAGAGCACCATAATGTGCAGTAAGTTTTCTTATAAATTCCTGTGACCTACAAAAAACCACTTTTGTATGTGAATATCTTCAATAGATTGATCTAGTTTTCCTTAATATTTTATCACCACGTATGTTTAACAGGGCAGATGCTTATAGTGACAGTATTTTCTACCCTTTAATTACACAGTAAATATTCCAAATGCAACTCCCTGTTTTCTTACAGGAAACAGAAATAGTAGTGGCAGTTACAAAAGTGAATGAAGCAAAGAATAGGTTATTCATTCCCTAGAACAGAAGACACCACACAGGAAGAAACAGTTTTCTTTGAACATTCAATAATGAAGATGCCCATGCAGGTCAAACATATAGCACAGCAAGTTTCAACTGCTCAGGTTATAGCTGGCTTTTCCCCTGGAGTTTTAGCACCAAAAAGATCCCTTTTCTGCAAGTGTTAGTTCACACCTTCATGATTTGGTGTGCTTTCAGCAAAGGTTGTTCCTTTACCTGAGCTGCACAGGCAGAAGAGGATGAAATGCATGTGTTGTTATTTTCCACATGGTGACTTAATTTTCAAAGAGGATGGAAAAGCAACAGTATGGAATCTAGCAATATGAGCAAAGGAATATGAATTTGCAAAGACCTAATGAATAACCCTTCTGCAGATAGTGACTAGTGCAGGAAATATCTGATGGCTGATGTTTTGTACCAAATGACCTGCAATCATGAACTCACAATATTACATGCACAGGAGATTTTTACAAAGCTCAGCTAGTAGACTAGGATAGATAACTTCCAGAAAGGTGTATTTGTCTCGCTAGCCTCCCAAATACATTAAATTTCTTTTGGTTTTGGGGGAGAAAAAAAAAAAAAAAAGTGAAATTGACTATTTTGAGAACTTCAGCTAAACCGTAAAGCAGAACTCACTATCTCAAAGGGGAATGTGATCCCATAGGAAAGGAAAAAAAAGGTAAAAATAAACATCATCAGTTAGCCAGAAGGTAATATATAGGCTTAATCATCCCATCAGTGCAAAGAGATCCCACTGCTCTTGATATACCTGTCCCCAGCTGATCTTGGTGATAATCTAATTGCCAGAAGAGTCTTTGGGGTTTTGTCCCTGCAGGCTGGTGTGTGCCACAGTGAGACCAGACCCCCTTGCAGGATGGTTGTGGCAGCTCTGACAGGAAATCTGTGTGCCCATGTCTCTGGAAATGCTCTCAGTGCCTCTCCCATGGGCCCAGCTGCTGTGCCTGGGGAGTCACTTGGAGCTGACAGACCAGAAGCACCAGCATCACATTTTCCATAGGAAGCCTCTCTTTGTGCCCAGACATTTTCTGCAGGAAGCTGTTCTTTGTGCCCAGAGAGCTCCTGCCAAGCTCAGTCCTCTGGCAGCCTCTTCCAGGATGCACTGGCTAATGGAACCAGCTCCTGGGAGAGGGGCTGGGTGCTCTCCCAGGAGAAGTCCCAGTGCCACACCAGGCTCCCAGCAAGCACCCAAGTGGCCCTGGGCTCGTGTAGGGCGAGGCAAGCCTGGAGTGTGCTTACAAGCAGGGCCAGGACCGCTGCGCAGGAGCCGAGCTACTGTTACATGTTTACAGCGGGTGGAAAGGGGATCCACATATGTTCGCCTGATAGTCCTTAAACAGGGATTTGACTGCAGATCTTCTGGGAGAAACCTAGCAGGAAAGAGCTGAGTATCTGCCTCAGTCTTGGCATGCAACAGTGCAGCTCCATTGCCATTAGGGAATTGGCATATGTCTGGAATTAGGCACACTGGCAATCAAGCCACTTCTTTACAAATAACTAAGAAAAGGGAACAAACTGTTTATTATCAAATTGATTCAGGCATCTGGGACACAGTGGGTGAATACTATTGATTATTTTCATTCAGGTTTTAAAGTGAATTTACTTTGGCCGACTGCTCTCCTTTCATATTTACTTGCCATGAACATTTGAGTGATCAAGTTTTACTTACACAGATGTGACCTTGACCAAGTCCTTTTATCCCTTGTAATTCCATTTCCTCCTTTTCTCTTACCTGTCTCAGTTATAAACTCAAATAGATTGCATCTATCAAGCTCTACACCTTAATTAAATAAACACATTGGTTCCTGTCTTCTCTGGGATCACTCTACACAACTCTAATAGAGATCAGAATAACAATAAAGTACTCAAAATGCATTTCCAAGTCTCCTATGTGAATGAAGTTAGTGAAAAAGGAATTTGAAATTCAGAGGTGACATTTGAGCCAGATGCACTTGCTTTCTCACTCATCCAAACACATAACCCATCTGCCCAGTGGTGGTGAAGCCACGCTGCTCAGCGTGGACTACTTGTATCAAATTACTTCCCAGTGGGATTGAAAAAATAGGGAAAAAAAAATCCACCAAAGATTGACAAACTTCAAGCCAGCATAGAACCACGTTCTGATCTGCACAAAAAAATTTTAAGAACAGAAAAAAAATTAACTACTTTTATCTGATATATTTCTTTAACATTACATGTTCAGTTGCACCTCAGTGCTTTTTTAAACTGCTTGAGCAGCTAGTTTATAAACAGAAGTAAAAACTATAATAAAAAGCCTTTTTTTTTTTTTCCATTTCTCTGTGATTAGACATATATGTGGCCTCTAGGTGCCTTGGTTACAAAGAGTTGAGTGTGTATGACTTTTACCTCCTTTCTTCTTTGGCTCTGTATTTTTCCACACATTTGCAAGAATTAAATAGCTCTGAGACCTCTCCCTCAGCCAGCTTTGCTGAGGCAGGGAACATACCTGTGGAATCCATATTTCCAAGGAATTCTGGCTGTGGCCTTGCAGAATCTGTTCTGCCAAGGGCACAGGGACAGCAGTGCCAAGCACAGTTCTGTTCCCAAGGGTGTGGGATGTCAAGCACAAGTATAATTTCTTTCAGCAAAACTGCCATCTGCAGCATCCCTCTTCACCACAGGACAAGTAAGTGGGAGTGGACATGCAGGGAAAGACAGTAGCTTATGCCTCTTATGGAACAACACCAAAAAATGTGCTTTGGGGTCGCCCAAAGGGTAAAAGCCCCTTTGTGAAGCAGCTGCTCAGCAGAGAAGTCCCTGAGCAGCCATTCCTTGCCACTTACCACTTCCAGTGGACAGCCAGTTCAGCCTCCTAGACCACAAATCCCAGGGTCAAAGAGAACACAAAGTCCTGAAGGGTGGCTGATCCTGTATTATTTAAACCCTTTACTAACAAGGGCCAGATTCTCAGCTACTGTAAACTGAGAACTCACTCACTGAACTCACTCAAACTTAAATCAGCTGAGGGTGGTTTAACCAATACGGCTTCTGAGTGCATTTACTCAATAATGAAAAAGAGAGAGAAGCAGGCTTGGTTCTTGGGGCATATTTGGGTTTGTTTTTGTTTTTTTCCTTGGGTTTTGTGTCAGCTTTTTCTTGGAGTTTGTCTTTTAGGAAGGAGGAGTGAGGTGAAATGAATTCTGTTTGGCCTGCTTGGGAGTTGCAGAGCTGAAGCTGGGAAGCAATGCAAAAGAACACTTTAATAAGTAGGGAGTGCCAAACGAAATGCTGATTTTTCTACTGTGAATGAAGAAAGCTAAATACAATATTCACGTTACCTCAGTTTCTTCCATCATTCCAGACAAAACCATTGCCAAGACAAAATAACCCCCTCTGCTATTGCATAAACTCTTCATGTGCAGTTATTTGTACTAGCCAAACAGAAAGAAATTAATCCCATTTTGAGCACTGAATGTGTGGCTAGAGATTTCATTATATTGTTACCATTTGGGACAAATATGCAGCAAGAAAAAAACTACTCTGCCAGGATTTCAAACTGAAATGTACATTTAAAATTTAGCTCGTGACTTCCCAGTGCCATTGTGAGGTTTTTTCCCCATGTTTCACCCTGGAGGCATCATGTTCTGAGTTCAGCAGGCAAGATGCTGCCATGACTTATACCTCATCAGATCAAAGGCACTGCATGGAGTGCCAGGGACAGATATGATTCCTTGGACTAATTTTATTATTATAACTCCACTGACTTCAGGGCGTTACACCAATGATGAATATGGCTCATCATACGGCAAATGAAGCTTAGCATCTTTTGTTCCAAGTCTTCCTTTCTATCCACCTCCTCTGCTACCACCTGCTATTACTCTTTGGGTATGTTTACACCACATATTGCAAACAGCCATGAGCAAGCTCTGCCCACGCTCCAATCTGACAGAAGCCATGTGATTGCACTGGCACCAAGCCTGAGCTAATAAACCCTCATGGGAAGGATTTTTTCAGTGCAGAGCACGAGCACGATGAGTGTACCTCTATCCATACAGTATCAACATGGCCAAAGACTAATCTATGCTGGAAATTTCTTTACAGGTCTGGAATCTTCTCCTTCCCTCTTTCTTTTTCCCATGCCCTATAAAGAGATCTTGTACCTGTACTTATAATCCCCACGGTCAGAAAAATGCTCCTGAGTGTTACAGAGAATTGCTGTCCTCACTTGTTGGCACAGGGCCCTTCAGTACTGCTCAGTCCCTAGATACTGAGCTTTCTTCTCTACCAGTTTAAACAGGTTTTTCACCCAAAGAGCTGACAAAATGATCCCACATCATACCACATCTGCCTCCCTTTCTTTCCACTGCTGCACTGCCTTCCTTTGCCTTCTGCACCAACATCACTAGGGCTTGTTGATGGTGCCCCTCCTGCACGTGGCTCATCCCCCCTTTTGCAGCAATACCTATTGAATTTCCTGGATTCTTATTTGGCAGCCCCATCTTTTGTTTTCCAAGACCCGGCAGAGCATTCCTTGGGGTCTCAGTGCTCCACCATATCCCTGCCTTGCACTGTGGTGAAGGCAAACCTGCAAATACCGTGACTGGGCCTCCACAGCTGGAAGGGAACAGCCAGACCCAAGGCTTTGTGGTGTCTGTGAGGAAGTATCAAATAATTTTCATCTCTTGAAATTTATTTCCTCTGACGTAGGGAGCAGCTGGATGCTTCATATTTTCAAACAATTTAAAGCTACCTAAATCTTTAATTTACTTTTGTTATCAGTTTAAAGGAATGACCACAGACCAAGAAATTTCAAGTCATTATCCTTGACAGTTTCCTACACAACATTCTGTCACACACTCCTGACTCAGATACTTTGGATTGCTCTGCAGGTACACAGAAGCAGAATGACAGAGCTCTCATGGCTTCATCACCTTTACTTATAAACTCAGGCTGTGCATACACATTCCCATTTCTCTGCATTGCTCAGTAATATGAAATCCTTCCCTCTATTCCAAGTACAGGGTGGAACCAGGAAACAGTTCCAGACCAAGAGACACTTATTGTAAAATCAAAGATTTGCATTATTTTTTGCATAAATGGAAGCCAAAAGAGAAGACACCACTGGTTTGCCATGGGCTTTACATTTACTGATAGTTCTGCAAAAATTTGGCCCATAAAGAGAATATCCCAAATTAAACAGAACCAGCAAAAGAATGTGGCTCAAGAAAGAAGAGTCAAGTGTGTAGAAGCACATTGAGAAGATACAAATAAGATAAACATTTTATTTTCCTCAAAGCCAGAGTTGAAAATATTCTGAAAATTAACAATTTTTGTGCATCTTCATGGCCACCTTTACTGTCCTTTCAACGTCTTTGTCAATATTAAAAGGTTTTAAGTTCAGAGGATGCAGTATCACTCCATCTTTCTTCAAATCTGAGACTGCTAAAGAAAGACCTTGTAAAAGTAATGTGGAGTTTGTATTGGCAAAGGATTACAGAGATACCTTTCCAGAGCTTAGCAGTAGCTCATGAATTGTCCATTGATGCAGGCAAAGGGAGCCAGAGACTCCAAATATCACTCCACACTCTACAACTTGGTTTTTTTCCCCCATGGGCTGCTGTTTCCAGTGAACAGCTCCACTTCTCAGTGATGAAGAAAAATGATTTAAAAGCCACTTGATCTGTGTTGTCTCCATTCAAAAAGAATCTAACCTGATTTATTGTTCCTCAAATGGCTGAAACACTACTTTGCTTAATGTCATTAAAAACCTGATATCGGCACCCAGCCCTAATAAAAGCATCGGGAACATGGTAGTAACCTACCCATAGAAGGAAAATGAAACTGTCATTTTTCAATATAATTAAACCTGGTCTCAAAAATCCAAAGGTCTGTAATATGAATTACACTAATTACTTCTTGTGGTTTAAACATTGATTCCAATGTTAAATTTAATGGACTTAATGGATGTTGCTTTTCCCATCAGACTGGTGGCCGATGTTTGTCTTGTTTCTTGACCACTTATAGATTTCTGCTGACCCTTTAAACATATTACAATCGGCAGCCTGCTCATTCTTCGTGCATGAGAGTACTACTATTACTTTCCATGGATAATCCCAGCTTCCATGTAACCTGTCTCTCGGAGTTATTTTTGGCAGCCAAAAGCATACATACCCCAGGAAAGAGAAAAAGAGATCACTGGACTAAATTTTCAGAAATGTGCAAGCAATTAATTTTGCCTGGGCAGTACGTGAAATCCAAACAAACATTAGGAAATAGCAAAACGTGCAAAAATTCACAGAGCTGAAGTGCTGCTGTTTGCTGCAGGCCAGTCCCTTTCCTGCATTGCTTCATTGCTGAGCAGAGTCAAAACAGAGAAGCAGGGATGCTGAACCTAGTTCTGAACTCCAACTGGTGTTGGAATCAGAAGCTGTTGGAATCCATGGAAAAAAACTTTGGAACCAGGTTCCCTCTTGAACTTTCTGCTTACCCGGAAAACACCAAAAGGAGTGCTCGGGTTGAACAAATAAGAAATACATTACAAATAATAAACTGTGGGCTTTCTGTTGACTTAATGACAGAACCCCCACGGATTTCAAGGAGAGTCAGATGAGATACATTTCATGTGAGATCAATGGGAGAAAAGGACCAGCTCTGTTTTTGGGCTCACACCCAAGAGACACCCTGAATGTTTGATGCTTTGATTCTCTTCAGGAGTTGGAATTTATCAATGTTATGTCCAGGCAAGATGATGTGGCTTGTTCTACTGCTCAGAATACAAACAAAGCCCAAGCTGTCAGACCACAGAGTGTGCCTTCATATAAATTTTTAAGGTTCCACTTGGGAGAGAAGGCCTAATCCTGAAGATCCAGGTGTACATAATGAGGAGTGCTGGTTTCCTCATATCATGGGAAACAAGGCTATTTTCAAATACGTCCATAAAAAAAGAACTTAGGAGAGGATTTTCAAAGTATCTCATGTTGAAAATCTTGGTCTCCTAATATATGGCAGTTGCTGAAGGCATCCTAGGCTAAGGTTGAAAAAACAGCAGAATGCCTCTTTTCCCACCAAACTGTTTTTACATCTGTTTTCCACAGACAAAGGAACAGTGATACCAAAAAGGAATCAGCACCTTAAGATGTTTGCACCATTTCTTTTTCTGCAGCAGAAACTCTAGATGCTACATGAGAGGTAGTCGGTGAGAATGGAAGCGAAATCTACAGATATTTATAAATTCAGTCTATCAGGACACCTACAGTTGCAGTGAAGTCAAGTAGAAGAGTTTGCTACAACCAAAGAACTGCCATTTGTGGCTCAGGACAGCAAAATTATTACACATTTATCTATGGCAGTCTTGTTACAGTGGTGATGCCAAAGGAAAATGATCAAAGCCAAAGATCATTCAGCAAAATGATCTTCCTCTTTCTCTCCGTTTGTGGTACACTCCTGAGCAAAGTTGTGCTGCTGTATTTGTCACTGGCTGTGCCTGAAACTGTAACTGGTCTGACTTTTAAAAGAATAACATTAGCACTGAGGAATCCTGCCAGCACCCAAAAGACTATTTCTATCCATGGCCTAAAACATCTGTGCATAAGTAAAAAATACATCTAATCCATATGTGGATTGAGAGATTTGACAGAGTCAAAACACCCAGCTCTAGGAAAACCTGGTTATGTTGAGGGCCAAGTAATCAGCATGTATAAACTTGCATGATTTCACTGACACCAGCGATGCTCTCCTGATTCACACCAGCTGAGGAGCCCTGTCTCATAAGTATGTTTTTCTTTCTGTATGGGAATTAACTCAGCCCAGAATTAAGGAGTATAACGTAATCCTTAAAGAAAAGGGAGAAGATTTTTGGAGAGGTAATTTAATTCTTTCAATTTAGGAATTCAAGTCAAATTAGAACACGCTGAGGACTTCCTATGCAAATCCTACTCAATAGGGAAAACTTTTCTAGATGTTTAGAAAGGACTTTGGACTGAACAGCCTTTGGACTGCACAGCCCTCCTGGCTAGGGTCTAATGAGAAGAGACAGAGCATGACCTATTATGTCTCAGAGTTTGACTGAATGGAGACTTTTGGCAGGTGTGTACTGGCATGTGCAGCTCCTATGTAAACTCTGCCGTTTTATGATTGCATAAAACCTTTTTATAGCCAGAAGATATTTGAGTTCATAACACGTGCCTTTCCAGACTAGATAGCAATGGAATTCTTGATTATTTTCTATCTCAATATCAAGATGCAAAGATGACAGGTTAACAAATCCTTCTCCTTTCTGAGGTAACTCTAAGAAAATTATTAAGCAATGGAAGTAGCTGGAGAAAATGGTCCTCTAGTCATCATTACTGGTCACAGCCCAAAATCAAACATACCCAGCCATCAAAATTCCACTCTGTTTTAACAGACACTGGATGATGAAGATATGTTGATCTCATTACTGACTGAACTTTCCTCCTTTCTAACAAGTATTGCCTCCTGCCACCATGCTACTTTTCAGAACTGCACAAATAATCTTCTAAGCAAACCATGCAGCCCCATAGGTTTAACCTTCCTTTTCCCCACCTCAGAGCTACGTGTTTTAACCAGCCCATGGACTTGCCTGGAGCCTTTTCTCTGGGAAGACAGCAGCCCCCCATCCCTGCCAGGTCTCCAGCTCAGGGCAGCAGTACAGGTGCTCAGGACCACCTCTGCATCCCATTTCCATATTACTTCCTCCCCATCAGAACTGCAGACAGGTGCCCTGGAAAAGGGATGCTTGAGCATTCACTTAAGCCCACCCCTGAAGTAAAATACATCCCATGGAATAATGCTATTTGCTTTTAGAGGACAGTGTTATGGTGCAGTCTGTTGCAGGCAGCTGAGGTGGGGCCCAGGAAATGCTGTGGCAGGACTCCAGCCCTGCCCTTATCCCAGGAACTACTTGGAGTCAGAGCCATGCCACTTTCTCACTTTTGCCTTGCTAAAACAAAGTAACTAATACCATGTTTTCTCATCTCCTCGGGCATGAGGGAGGACAGATTCTTTAAAATAATGATTTTAATTCACAGTACTTAAAAATAGGCTCTTAACTCTATATGCTGGCATCTAAATAAAAGCAGCCTGACTTTGAGAGGTGCTAAGCATTTGCACCTCCTAGCAATGTGTACACGAGCTGTTTTAAAAGATCTCCAAAGATACAGATTTTTCTTCCCTGCCAATACCATTTCTCTCTCCTTCAATATAATTTTATAGGCCATCCATTTTGACATTACATCAAATTAACACTAAAAACACACCTACCACTTTGGATAGAGCTTTTGAGAACTCACTCTTCCCAAGGCACGAGGCAGGGTGCCTACTTTGTGCTGCAGACAAGTTCACATTTAACTTTGAACATTTGCACAAGTCACGGAGAATTCATTTTGACTTCTGTGTTGTCCTGAACAATGACATTTTCCTGAATCAGGGACAAAGAAAGTCATTGGAAAAGCAGTGACAGCCGAATAGATCATGTTTATGCAGTTTAGCAGGGGCATCTGTTTCTCTAAATGAAACCCCAAAAGAAAAATAATAACCAAGAAAAAAAAATTGTTCTCTAAGATTTGAAAAAAATAAAACCAACCAAAACCAGAAAAATTTCTCCTGGCTCCTCCGGACAAATTAGCCTATGGAGTCAGGAATGCTAAAGGAAAGAGAGAGTGCATTGCTGTGAAACTTGTTTGAGCTTTTATATCTCTTCCATTAGGTAATTTTCAAGTAGTGTTGATTTAGCAGTTTCAATTTCATTCAGAAGAGGCTAAACATTGTTAGATGTTCAAGTCTTCCTTTCAGGTTTGCTTTACAATTCACTATTGCTCTTTCTACTCTTAAGCCTGTGCTCCCATATATAACCAGTTATATATTCCTTATTAAAATGTACAATGTTTCAGAAAATTGAAATAGTTTTCAAAATTGTCCCCCATTGGTAATTCTGCATTTGATTGTCAAAAATGTTAATCTTTTTCTCAGGCCTGAAATTATGAGCCAGCTTTATTGGTCAAAGGCCATAATAATTTGAGCTCTTATTTTATAAACTCATTTCTGCCGAGTGATATCCTGATAGGAGCAAGAATAATAAATCACAAACATGTCCCCCAAGATTGCATTGTAAATGTCAAACTAGACAGGAAATTGTAATTAAAGAAAGGAAATTGCTACAAAGAAGCACTTGATTTTGAAATGAGCTAAGCACAGAATTTTCTAAGCATTTAATTATAGACCAATTTCAACTGACTGCTTTGCTTTTGCAGTAATATTTCTTATTATAACTCTTCTACATAATAACCAAATCTCCATGCTTATGCTGGCCAGGAGCATTACCACATAACACTGCATAAGCACAAGGATTACCAACTTTACAGGAACCATTATCACATTTTAGTGTGATGGAGAGCAATATCAGATCTTTAGATCAGCGACAATCTGATTTTAACTCAGCAACCGAGTGGATATCTTTTCATAACAGCAACTGCACCTTTTGGCACCTCACTCTTAAACAAGCAGCAGCACCAGTTCTGAAACACCTGGACTGACAAACGCCTGGATGAGTGAATAATGTGGTCAGGGACAGACTGCCATCTCAAAAAAAGGGTCCCTGTGATCCACAAAGGCTGCAGTGGTTCCTATCAATCCAGACAGAGCCTTTCAGTGCCACAAAGAAAAGGTGCTATTCACTTTCTCTCCAACGCATATGAGTCAGGGAAGAAAGGATTTAGGGAAGAAAACAATATGTTCTAGTAACACTAGTCTAGGAAACCACTTAAATATATGGGTTGTTGTGGACTGAGCAACTCAGGGCAGCCTTTTTGAGCCCTAAATTCTGCTATTGACCCTTTGTTTTTTACAGATCTTCTGTTTCAAGAGAGTCAACAGGCCTTAAAACCCCTTTTTTCCATCTTCTCAGCCAGACCCAGGAGTTAATCCTCATCTTCCCAACCATCTTTTTCTGCTTCTTGTCAATACCCCGGTGGTATAAGTGGTAAGACTGAAGTGCACAGCTCTCTTTTTCCTTAGCATAGCCTAAAACTTTATTGGAAGTAAAATATACTCTATACCAGCACACTGTATCTTTTTTGATTTGAAAAGACAGATATGCAGAAAAACTTTTCTACAAGACTGAAGCTGGAGAAAATCCTGTTACACTGAATCCTCATTAGGACCAAGCAAAATTCACTGAATACTTGACACTGCATATTTCCAACTAGTAAGGAATAAATCAGGATGCAGATGGGATCATTTGCACCCATAAGCTGACTGCAATGGAAATATTATGCTGCTGCAGGAGCAAGATGAAATTGGATAAAGCCTAGTCAACTGGCAAATACTTCCCAACCACAGAATTTACTTGTTGCCTTGTGAATCAATATAATGACCTAGAATTTAACTACTCAAACATTTAGGAGAGCAAGGTTAATAGAAGCATTCTGATCTTTTACTTTCCTAGGGAATAAAACCCATTAGACTGGATGAAAAGGGTGTCACAACAGAAACAGCATTTTCTTCAAAGTGTGGATGTGTAATTGCAGTGCAATGTAGCCATTATTTGGCCCATGGTCTAAAGACTCCTCAAGTAGGTTACATTCTTAAGTCTAACATGCAAAGGAATAGTCTGTGTGTCTGATGAAATATATGTCCTGCTGTCCAGCATAGCTTGCTTTCAGATTTCATCAGCAAGCAGAAATCAGGTGGAATGAGTGGACACAGAGAAACTGCTTGTCTCAACTGGAAAATTATGCTAGTTTGGCTGGAAAGAGGAGTAAAGAAATTGAGCCCATCAAAAAGATGGGTCTTGGCAAGAGAACTTACAAAAAAAAAATTCAGTGTGAAAAAAGCAGCAAATGTTTTGAGGTTGCTTTCGTTGGGAAGAACGATTGAATTCAAACTAAATAAAGAAGTTGCGGGCCAAGTACTGTGCATCATCTGTGGGACAGGATTGTATGAAAAGGAGAGAATGAAGCATCTGTGAATAGGTAGGTGCTAAAAAGAATAGGATAAAAGTATGAGGAACCAATAAATTAAGAGTAAGTCATTGTGGGAATCTGTGTGGGTGAGGATATGGATGGAGAAGACCAGAAGGTCCCATAAGGAAGCAGAACCTTTGAAGCAAAGATTCCATGGAGAGACAGGAAACCCAAAAGGAAGAATGAAGCAGTGGGTGTAACAAAACAAAAAGGGAACAGGTCCTATCCTTTGGTAAGGTGTGCAGCAAAAAGGCCACCTTTGCCATGGTGCCAGCCAGCAGGGCACATGGCAGGGTCAGCAGGAATGACAGGCTGTGACTGAGCAAACCCGCTACTTTGCTGGAGTCAGTACCTCGCTCACAAGCTGAATCTGAATGTTGGCATGACACATCAAACACCAGTGAGTGGACACAGATGCCACAAAACTTACTTTTGGGTCAGGGTGAATAAATATGTATCTATTTCCATTGTCCATGATGCAAAGTGACAGTGACTGCAGAGGAGCTGAGGAAAAGGAGGATGGAGATGATGCTGGGATTGAATAAACAGCACAGAAAATAATCATGTCTAATAAAACATGCTCTTACCAGAGCACCTGGAGAATTCTCCTGCTTTACACAGTTTTCCTCATTATTCCCTACTTCTGTTTTCCTTCATGGTTATGGCTTTTTCACAGAAGTGGCATTACTTACGCTATGCTTAAATCCTCTCAAGTTAGTCTGAAACCTAGAAGAGAGTGGCAATTTTTGCAAAATCATAAATAGAGCATCCTAAAATTATGGCATTACTTTGTAGAGCATGTTATTACCAGCAGAGAAAGGCTGCCCTGGCCAAGCTGTGGCCTGTGTTCAACAGCACACTATGGGATTTTACCAGCATTAGGGTCTGGGTGTTGATGAGATTAGGGCCAACAGTTAGATGTTCTTCAGATAAGGCTTCCTTCAGCTAAACCCAGCATTTTTGTCATTTCATCTAATTGCTATTGCTTTTTTTTTTTTTTCTTATGCATTTCTCATTTCCCCTCTGCTTGCATTTATTTTATATCTTCCTGTGGTAACTTCGACCTAAGTCTCGTTTTTTACATTTTTTTTTCCAGGAGGTGATTACATGTGCTTAATTCAGGCAATACTGTGAATACAACAATTTCATTGCTTACTAGCAGTTACAGCAGGGCTTAAAGCAGGCACAAGCAGTGCTGAGGATGGCAAGCAGAGGAATTTTGGCTGATGCTGAGGGAGTGATGGTACAGGAGATTCACAAAAAGGGGCTTTTCCAAGGGCAGGAGCTGCTGCTTGCCCACCCTCGCCTCTTGTACTCCAGCACCAGCCACCCTATGCAGCTCTGCCACCTGATAAGCATCTTATCTCTTTGGAAAGCAATATTTCCTGATTACTGGTGAGCTTCTTGTGGCACGGACAAATTTATTTTGGGGAAAAAGAAATACAGTCTGGCATCTCACTCTTGAAAGGCTACTCACCTCACGCAAGCTTTCCATAACAGTAAGGTCAGGAAAGCAACACATCTCTTTGACAGGAAGATAGCACAATACATTTTCTGGCTCTATTACACCGTCTCCATGCAATCTGGACACGGCACTTCATGACTCGTTTGCCTCAGTTTCTCATTTATAAAAATGAAGACAGAAATCCTTCTCGCCTCTTTGGGCTCTGAGCTCCTGGGTACAGCCACGGGCTCAAATGAGGTTTTACAGCACACAGCCCAGCAGGAGCTATGTCTTACTAAAGGCCTTCTTCCATTTTAATACAAACTGGAAACTTGTGTTACTGAAACGCTATTTACATTTGTCACAGCACTCATTAAGTTGTTAGAAATATCAGGCAAGACTATTAGTTACAAAATTTGCAACCAGCACCTTAATAGCAATATATATCAAAAGGGGGAGAGGTTTAAAATGTCTCTCAAGCACTTCAGGAGGAACTCTCTTTCTGCTGCCCACGTGGAACACTCTCACTCCCCCCACCATTGCCAGCGTGCTGGGATGTGCTGGGATCACCACACAAACACATATTTATGTTTCAGCTTAAAAAATGGCATTTCTTTATAACCTGCAGTCTTAGGTACTTGCCATCAGGAAAGCATGCTCGCAGGGGAAGGATCCCAAATTACTTGGCAGGTATGGCTAACACAGCCCAGGGAATTGCTGGTAGCAGCGGGCTGTTGCAAATGTGCAGAATCAAGGCAGGGACACAGTAACATATAAAATGTGTATGTACTCACACACACAAAATGAGGGCATTTAAAAAGCCAATGCAATGGCAAAGCTTCTTCCAGTGCACAGGGAAGGGAATTGCTTTGTTTATTGCCATCACTGCCCCTGTGAATCACAGCCCATATCATTGGAGCAGAGGAAAGGCCACAGCTTCAATTCCTCAGCAGAGTCCCACATCAGAACAGTCAAAATTTCAGATAAAGCAAAAATTCCAAGCAAATGAAAAAAATCTAACTGTATCAAAGTAACTTCTTAGGATATAGTCCCAATGCTTCCTTTCAACCAAACACTTTATATCCCATGAAAGCACTTCAGCCTTATAAAAATGAAACATAATGATCATTTTACAAACATCATGATCAAATCAGCTTGTTCCCACAATTTTTTGAGGCTTCTAAATCTCTATTTTCTGTCATGAAGGCTGTAGTGCTCTGTCACTTGTCAAATGATGTGTCACAACATATTTTAAGACCCATTTTGCTTTTCCTGCACTAATTTTCTTTCTTAATCAGTAACAGAAATAATCAAATTGGTGAGCGAGGCCTGGCTTTGTGTAGTAGTTCCAGTATGTCACTACCAGTGGTAAAAAAAAAAAAAAATAGGGTAAAATTTTGTGTTAAAGCATCAGTTCAAACCAAAGAGAGATAAGACCTGGGATAGACACTTAGCATAGACAGATCCATAGATTTTGTAGACTAAATGCTGAAATCACACAGAAGGAAATGTTGTCTTATGAGAGGCTTGTGGGATTTAGATATTAGGAGGAAATTCTTTACTGTGAGGGGGGTGAGGCCCTGGCACAGGTTGCCCAGAGAAGCTGTGGCTGCCCCATCCCTGGAAGTGTTCAAGGCCAGGTTGGATGGAATTTTGAGGTAGGTAGGATAAGATAGTGGAAGGTGTCCCTGTCCATGGCAGGGGGTTGGTATGAGATGATGTTTCAGGTCCTTTCCAACCCAAACCATGCTATAATTTTATGATTTATCCAGGATACCCTGGGAAGCTGGTGCATAACCAGTAGACTCATTAATGCCCTCATTAATGCCTACCTAAGTTACTGAATAGCCCTCACTGTTTCACTTCAATTACTATTTTTTCCAGGACATGGCTTTATTCTGTGAGTTAAAGTCTCCAGATCCACAGGTTGGAAAGTCACCTCCCTGTGGTCGGGGGACATGGACATAATTATCATCTGGGCCATCACTGGGAGCAAAATGTGTCACATGTGTCTCTTTTCTTAGGGGAGGATGGTTGTTTCTGCTGGCCTATTTTGAACATGAAATGTCAAGAGATCCAGAGGATCCCAAGCCTTTCCCAAGGGAAATCACAATCAGGGTACAGGGAAGCTAGCTCAAGTCTTGAGAGTTCTTTTTCACAAAGCTACTGAGCTCAACTAGACATGAAAAAAAAAAAAATCTTGGAGATGATGCTGCCTACATATGCCATAAACAGATGTAGAGTTGGATTTTGTCCACATAGCATGAACATTTAAAACTCAGTAGAGGCAGGATATGCAAACAAAGAGAGAAGCTTTGTGTATTCACTCATACATTGACTTATAAAACTCAAGCTGATGGGTCATAAAAATATTTGAAGATGTTTACATGAAAATTTCACTTTGCTTGCAGCAGTTTCAGCAGCATGTTCTCCCAATAGACTGTATTATTAAGACAACCTTTTTTCACAATGAGCTGCAAAATGACAATGCTCAATTCTAGAGTGTCTAGGCTGGTTATACACTGTGAGAAGGCTTCATATTCACTGCTCACTGGTTCTTTCTGCATAGAGGAAATAAAAATTTGGCATACTCTCCAGCCACAGTAGTAAGTAGGATGGACAAGCCAGTGTTTTCCCACCCACAGGGTGTCCTCACCCTGTGACAACCAAGAAACAGAAGAGTCCTTGCTACTGCCACAGCCCTTCTCAGGAGCCCATAAAAAAGCACTTCAGTTTCTCAGAAAGGACAGAACTTGTGCAGCTAAGCATGAATCAAAATGACCATTATGAGAAAAATCTCAATTTCTCATTTTCTGTTCATTCCAGACATGAAAAAGGAATCAGAAATGTGAATCTTCCCTAGGACAGATACTTTTGGAAATCTCCCCTTTGGAGAACCCCCTGGGGGGTGTGTCACATCCCATGTACACACCAGCTTGTGGGGATCCTGGCAGAGTGTGGGTGGCAGCTCAGCCCTCCTGGGTGCTCAGAAGCCAAGGCAGCTCGTAGCTCACAAGACAGGTGGACAGAGGCCGGGGGGAGTTTGGGATGTGTCCAACTCCACAACCCCAGCAGAGGGAAGGCAGCCTGGGGAGGTCAGCAAGCCTCCAGGCAGCCTTTCAGTGACCCCAGGAGTTTGGCAGGGGCTGCTCAGCAGGTCAGGCCTTGGCAAAGCGGGGTAGGTGTGTTTGCAGACCAGGGATTATCCCCCAGCACCAGCCTTTCCTAAAGAGAACCCCTCTCCCAGAACTTCTCTTAGACCCAGGCTCCCAAACACCCTGCTGTAATTTCCTGGCCATTCTGCAGCCTGTTCTGAGTTCTCCTCATGCTGGAAAGGGGAGCTTTCCTGGGGGGGGGCTTGATTAGGGGCCAGGAGCTGTGGCTGCTGCCTTGGACTGTCCTGTCCTGTCCAGTCCAGCCCAAAGAGAGTCTCAGGTACGGCACTGAACGGCCCAGGTTTCACAGCACCTCCTGCCAGCTTTGCAAACTCCAGTGAGAGCAAACATTCCCCAAAATGCTCTTCTCATCTACACAGAAAAATCTAAAATGAAAACTCCAGGACGGCAGCACCAGCAGCAGCCATATCCCTAGATACAATCCTGACTATTCCTACAATTAATGAACTGGGAAAATTACAGGTAAAATAAAAAACGACTGTGTGAAAAAGACCTTGAAAGACATGAAACAGAAAATGAGGTTTTTCTACTTTTTATTTCTCTTTCCCTCCCTTCCCTGACTACAGCTTTATGCATAATTGTTTGGTCAGTTTGTTCTTCCCTGAAACTTTTACTGAAATGGATTAGGTAAACCATGCTTTGAAACAGATTGAAAATGGAAAATATGTAAATATATAGCATATAACTTATAAAACTGTATATATATGTGTGTGGGTGGGTGCTGGAATAAAAAAGCGACTGTTACTTGCTGGTAGAACAACATATCAACAACTGTTGGAGCTGACTTGAAGGTTAAATATTAGGAAGGAATCCAATTTCTCTTGTCTATTCAGCTCAGCGGTGTGTTAGATTGCGGTTGGAGTGTGCTTATGGAGTGTGGGATATGAAGTAGGCTAATCAATCCCTGCTGCTTCATTCTCAGGTTCTTCTTATATCAGGTCCCTGCCCTCAGGCAGCCTTCAGCTTTCCAAAAGCCAATTCCATACAAATAAAAATTGCGACCTGCAGCTAGAGGGTGAAGCTGAGTTTCCCCCTTGTGATTAATCTCTTCTTGGGTGGCTTTCAGGGGAAAAAAAGAAAAAAAAAAAAAAAAAAAAAAAGAGGAAAAAAAAAGGAAAGGAAAAAAAAAAAAAGGAAAGAGAAAAACCATGCATGCTGCAGCCCTGTGAAAGAGTTTTCCTATTGAATGAGCCCAGTGCTCTGGAGCCAGCTTATCAAATGAAAGAATTCATTTTTTTTAACAGTGCCTCATGTTGACATTGAGAAAATGAGCTATCAAACACTATGATTAAACTTCAGCTGCCATAATTGTCGTCCGAACAACTGCATGGTGGAACTGAAAAGCATTTTTTTTTAACCAGCTCTATATGGTTCACCAGTAATACTCAGTTTAAAAGGTTGTTGCTGCTAGCAAGAGAAACAAGGCTTGAAATTAACTTTTTCCAATCCATAGACAAAATTAAACATAGGTATTTGAGTCACACAAACAACAGGTAAATCAGATGTGCTTTAAATTTCATTTTTAGCAATTTTATCTGCTGAGGGGTAGCTCCAGGGTATTAAAATATCTGAGCATTTTCTTGTTTCACTTCATCTGACTGGATAGGTCCTGCCTTTTATTTTGAGAAAGGCAGACAGACAGACAAGAAGAAGCACAAGGAAGGGTGCCTTAAATCCTCCATTTGGTGCAAGAGCAGGTAGATGGAAGGGAATCTAAGATTTGTGAAATGTTTTCCCTGCAACCTCAAGATTTAATATGAGCAGGGGATAATCTAAATCACAATTGCCCCTACTTCAAGCAGTTATTGCTCAGCCTCCTTTTGGGCCTGGATTAGTGCAGTCCTTAACTCGAGGCTTACAGGGATACTGAGTGTTTTATATTAGTAAGTATTCTTTATCAGTTCTCAGCAGTGTTTTTACATACATCCTCAAGGGACTGTGGCTCCTCAAGGAGGCTGAAGAAGTCCTTCAGGGAGGCCTGTTAAAGGCAGGATACCTCAGGAAGGTGACACTGCTGGTGACAGCAGCCCTCTGTAACCCTTTGGGAAATGAGCTGTTGCACAATTAAAATATCTGCTTAAGTTTATTAAAAAAAAAAAAAAAAAAAGTAAAACACTACATGCATTGATCATGAAGGAAATAATGACAGGGAGTAAGTGAGGGCCGGGTTAGGAGGATATAAATGAAATTTCCTTGCCACTTTTCCGAGGAGCCTCGGCGCTCCTTGCCGAAAGGAAGGGAGCGCAGGATGGGGACGGGGCTGTACACCGGGATGCGGATGAGGCTGAGGATGCGGCCGGTGCCGGGAAGGAAGGGTCGGCATCCCCAGCAGTGCCGCAGCCCCTGTAAGCAGCCGTGCCACCGCTAGATGTCCGCCCCGGCCCCGCGGGGACCAGCCCGCCCTCGGCAGCGCCCCCCGGCTCGCTGCTCCTCCCACCGCATCCCTATCGCATCCTTTGGTGAACAGAAAGGTTTTGGGGGTTGGGTTCCCACCCCGCTTCCACCCCACTCTACCTACTCAAGCAGGTATTTCTGCGAAGCCAATTACACAAGCTGATCGGCGCTCTGTTTTCTGAACATATGGGAGTAACATTTTGAAATAACAATACCATTTTCATCACTTTTAGATGAAAAACGCACGGACTGAGGTTCACGTTATCCCTTTGCAGGAGTAAAACTGATAACACTGAGGGCTTGCTGAGGATACTCAGGGGTTGAGGCTCCTGCTTGCAAAGGGATTTCGTGATCTGAACAGAGCAGCTGGAGGAGCAGTGAGGTGCAAGATGACTTAGACATGGGTAAGAGTTAGGAGCTGAGCTGGAGAGATAGGAACAGCTTCCAGAAAAACAAGCTAAGCAACAGATTGGATGTTGTTGATGAAAAATAACACGGGTCTGCAAAGCTAGGTAATGGCTACTGCTCCATGAAATAATATTAAACAATAAAATAAAAATTAATAATGATAATGATGATGATAATAATACAATATAATAATAATTTAAAAATTGCAGGTGTAAACCCAAGAAAACTGAAGTCACTTAGACCTGTTACTTCCACAACACTTTCAGCAGCTCTTTTATCAACCTAGTTCTGGACTGTTCCCACCCGCTGGACTGCACACACTAAGTTATTATTGTAGGGTTGCTTATACATGCTGAGCTGCATTCCCATGTTTGCTATTTGTAGGGTCACTCAGACATGCTGTCTGGATCATGACTATTTTCAAGCACCCTGGGCCGCTGGAAAGGACTCATTTATCCAAAGCAAAAGCAAAGATATTTGTGTCAGAAACAAAGATATGAAAAAGGTACTGGAAGCCAAATTCTGGGCCAAGCTGCAGAAGCACTGGGCAACACATTATTCACTAATCGTAAGCTTTGCAATATGAGAACAGCAAAGTTATAATCAATTAAGAAAACAGAGTCTGACACTGCAATACTCTTAGCTTAAGAAAACCAAATAAAAGATCACAGCTTGTTCAAAAAGCTTATTTTTAAATCTCAGTATAAATAAGAGGTATAAACACACATCCTTTCAGCTAGGTTTTGGGTGAACCGTCAGATCTATTTGCTGCCATGCAGAAAGCTAAATTAGCTTTTTAGATGAGTCTTTCATAAAAGGCCTTGGAATCTCTTATCCCTCATTTCCTACATTTGAAATATTTTGATTTGAAGAATCCAGTCCGTTGTTCCTGTAATAAACTTAACAATTGCACAGAGATGAACCCAATATGGTCCCTTTTAGCTGAGGACACAATTTTTATCTTACTCTGTTATTGAGTACCACTGCAAGTGGGTACCAGGCAGTTCTGGAGATGAGGTAAACACAACGCACCTGCAGGATGTTTTGGCTTTAAGTTGCTCTTTTACAAGAAGGAAAATGTTAAGTTTGGATTAGCTGGTGAAGAGAAAGGGAACCCCTGGCCCCTCTGCACTTGGAAATTGTTCCTGAGGACATCAGGCTGCCAGGCTTTTCTCTGGGTGACAGAAGTGCTGGGCTTTAACACGCAGGCACTGTGCTAAAACAGCAATAAAACTGTGACAAACTGACAAAAGCAGGTCAATTCACAGCTCAGGCTGACACCACTTTTTCAGCCCATATTGGTTGATTACCAATCAAATTTCAGGTACGGGGAGAGAGTGGAAGAAAAAGGCAGCACTGAGAGTCGTCAAGATATGGCAATCACAGCTCCCTGAGGGACCCAGGCAGCTCCACCTCTACTCTCCGTTTTTTGGCAGCCTCACCACTGCAGGTACGTGTGTGACAACTGGGAGAAACCCCTGGAGACACCAACAAACCAGGCACCTTATGGACTCCCCACCCAGACAGAAGTGAGCCTGCAGAGCAGATCCAGGCACAGGCTGTGGTGCTGGGAATGCCAGGAGCAGGGCATTTTCTGAGACAACAGGGCTGGGGAGGGCCCTGTGCCCCTAACCTCCCCAGGCACCCCCTGCAACGAAGGCTATTGAGACATTCCCACGTCAGTGCCTGAGGATCTCTCACATGCTTTTCCTTGCCATCCTTTCCCACAATCCCAAAGGAAGGCAACCACTCATACCACACAGTGTCTCTGCTTTTAAGCTGGCACATTCACCCACTGATAGTTCTCTTTACACTGTGTTCAAACTTGGGTTAAATTAATACTCTACAGTAAAAAGCAGAGCAAATCATATCATTGCAGCACGAGAATAGCTGTGACTGACAACCTTTCTGAAAACACAAGCCCATGACTCAGTGCACACAACACAATTTGCGAAGGGCAGAATGAAAACTGCCAGGAAAATAACGTCAAGGTAGAAGAGGAAACATAATACACAGGGTAAGATTATGAGAGGCAAAAAGCCCTCTTAGCCCCAAAAATCATCTATTCTCCCACTACAGGATGTTCAGAGGAAAGAAGGATGCTACAGTCTCCTATTCAAATTTAACTGCAGTCCTATGCATTTTTACTTTTAAAGCACTTTTTTTTTGCCTCACATTTGCTGTGTTGCCTACAGAGATATTATCTGTATTCATAAAGTATCTTTCCTCCTTTTGCATTATCAGAATCAACTGTCTGTCATGATCCTATGAGCTCCTCTTTCTCAAAAGTGTAAGAGTGAGGGCTGGGTCTTGGCTTTCAGGGGTAGCCTGAATCTCTGAGTACAGTCTGAGTATTGTAGGGTTAACATCACATAATTCCTTTCATAAATGTACTTTATGAAACTTGTCACACAATATGGCAGCTGCTATAAAGCAATAGCATATAAATCCAAGGAGCCTTTTGACTTTTTAAGGGAAAAATATAAAAAAAGTTAAACAACTCCCCTTAATTAAACAATGACTAAAACCCATAGCGGCTTCCTTCATCCAAGCCCAAGGCAAAGTTCAGAAAAGTAGCTTGCTTAATCCAAGGGACAAGATTTACATATCCTTCCTTCCCTGACTCATACTAGCAACTCAATCATCAAACATCTTCCTTTCACAACGAATTAGTTTGGTATGGTTGTGGGATATAAACCTTTATATTGCTTAACCTGATTTTTGTACCAAGTATCTGCACTGAGAGCAACAGTTGTAAGAAACCAGAGTTAACCTCTTTCCCACCTACGTTTCAGTGGTGCTTATGCTGATGTTTCTATCAAAATGTCAGGCAAAATTCATCTCAGCTCTCAAAGAAAAGAGATAACTAGCACTTGTATTTTTTTCTACCCCTTTCCAAAAACCTGAAGCAGATTTAGTCACCATCCCTATAAGAGAGTCCAAGGTCTGGGAAAGGGAGTCTGGGAAATAACTAAAATAAAATAGGTGGAAAGTTCTCAGAAAGACAATTCAAGATGCATGTTGCCACCAGAGACCTCTAGAGCTCCAGAAGCTGGGCACAGAGTGAAAAACCAACAGGTGAATCCTTCCAGAGAAAGCAGAGATGGAGACCTCAAGAGCCAGACATACAATTTGTTCAGTGATATTTACTCTCCAAGTTCCAGGAATGAATTTGTGATTACGAATAGTCCTTTCAATGCTATTTGGCAGGTACAAATGTAAGGGGAGTCAGTTTTTATCTTATAGCTGAACAAATAGCTGAACCAGAAAAAAGTACTAAAGACATAGGCCCAAGTGCTCTGACAGTGTATGTAATTGCAGCTATACTGGGTTTTACAGAATTCCACCTGTTTAAATGAGCTGTGTATAGATGTGCTTGTCCAAGTGGTTTTCCATGGTAAAGAGCCTATCAGGTTTGCATTATAATTGCAGTTGGTAGCATTGCCAGTTCCTGACGCTGCCTGACATTTCCCAGCAATTCCAGTTGCTTTAAATTTTGCCAAATATTACCAGTTCTGGCTGGAATGTTACCAGTTCTGGCTATGTACCACTGTGATGAAATTGTTACCAAACCCGGGTGTCCCTTCCAAGGATGAAATTAAAGGCAAACACACAGGCCTTTGTTCAATACATGCATACACTTCTCCCCTCCAATTTTATTTCTCTTTGGTTTCTACCACCCAACTGCGGTGTTGCACTCTTTCCACTACAGAAATTTTGCAATTTAGCAGAAGGAGAAAAGGAGGGGATGTCCCACCGTTAAGACCGTGGGCCTTGCTGCCCACTGAAGGGGATTAGGTATTGATCTACTCCTTATCAATTTTCCTCACACTGGAAGGAGTCTGCCCCTTATCTTTCCAGTTGGACTGGATTCCCTCTCATTTAATCACTGGAGGGAAACCTAGACATGGCAAGGGGTGGGACAAGAACATCCGGTCCTGGTTGAGGATTGTGCAGTAAGGCACATCTCAACAGGAGCAGGGTGTCAGGGCCCTTAGCAAAGTGTTCATCACCCATGATTCACTAAGCTGTGTTAATTGACAGAAATTACAACATACCTGTTAAAAGATCCTTGTGATTGGTTCTGCTATTAGGCAGGAGCAATCCCTTAGTTTTGAAAAAGTGTTCTACAGTTCTTACGTGTTTTACTTCGTTTTCAAGGGGAGAGGATAAAAATAGACAGTCTGCTAAAACAGATTTTATAATAAACTATTATTCTATAAAGTAATTGGAGAGATTATTAGAGATGATGATTACTTTGCAGTTCTATCTAGAGAAATTATCAAGGCCTGTCAGACTGCTTGATGGGACTGCATTTATACCCTTTTTTGGGAACCATTGAGTATAATGGCTGTTTCCAGTCCAGAGGAAGGCAGGGAGACATGTGACTTGTTGGCCACAAAAGTCTGGCTACCTTTTTAATTTGGACCAGACCACTGATGGTGTAAATTAACATAGCTCCAGTGATGCAAAGTTTCAGGAAGATTTGAAACAACTCCACTTCCTGTCCCTTCATCCCAGTGGGGCTGTGCTTGCATCCACTGAAGATGTGGAGATCTACTTTAAAACGTGCATGAAATATCATTTCTTGGTAATAGTTCCCTTTCACTTTGGGAATTTGAAAAAAAGTCTCCAAAACCCACAAAAGGGAAAAGAAAACAAGGGGTGAAGAAAATTTACTTAATTCAGTGATATTAGACATAGTGATAAAAGAAAAAAAGTATTTGACTGGAATTTATAAATAAATAAATCAAAGACAAATCCATTGATCAAGGTATAGTTAAAAAAGTAATCTGAAATTTCCTGGAGACTTAATGAGTTTGGAGCCACTAACACTGCACCAAGCACAGGGGACACAGTCAGAATCAGAACTGACACAGAGCTCAAAATCATTTGAATTATCTCTTTTACTTACATTAGCTAGAAAAACAGTAAACAGTCAATGGCAAATAAGAAGTACAGTCAGGCAACATCAGTGGGGAGCAGCCAAGGCTGGGTCATACAGTACACTGAGAAGAGAGCTTGACCTTTGGAATTGAAATATAGACATTTTAAGCTCCAGTGGAATGTATCAAAATAGCCTTTTTCAACTTAAATGCGTAAAAGGTCAAGGGGAGGTCATATTTGGCTTTGGGTTCATCAGCACAGAGCATATCCCAGCTCTTTCTTTATTCATTCTCATTTTTAAAAAAGGGGTTTCAAACCTCTCTGGCATGGCATAAATATTCATTCTCCAGGGCCAGATTTTCAGTTGGTGTAAAACAGGATAACCACATTGAAATCACAAACCTCTGCCAATTTATACCATCTCAGAATCTGGCCATCCTGTTCACATTCTTTTAAGATATAGAAATGGCAATTTTGAAACTTTTCCTGGAGCAAATGCTTCCAACAATAATGATGCATGTTGAAATTTGAGACTTTGACATTTAAATTGTCTGGGGTTTTCTTTGAAAGGCATGGCAGGAGGCATCCTCCAGAAGAGCCAAGGAAAGAGTGAATACGGCAACAATCTACTTTACTACTTCTCTATGTGTTTGCCCTTCAATAGCAGATTTAAGGCTTTTTCAATATTCCCACAATTCTCTTCAGATGGGAAAGAACTTTTCTGTTCCCTTATAAACTGCTTTAAAGACAAAAAAACCCAAAAGGGCCACTCACAAATGGCAGTGGCTCATGAGCACAGCCAGGAGAGATCCAGTGGGTGCAGCAGGACTGTGCATCCATAGCAGGGCACCATCCTCACTCTCTAGCAATCTAATTAATTACCCAGAAACTGGATGAATGTGAGTGATCATCCAAAGTCAAATGCATGCACATCTTAAAGAAACAAGCCTCCACAGTTACCTGAGTATCAGTCTGCTTTCTGAAGAAGGCCTTCCACATCCTACTCTCTTATTGCACTAAGATAATTTCTAATATATTGGTAAAGAAAACTTGTCTCTCATTTTTAGGATAGAGGATCCATTTGAAGAAATAAAATAATATCAAACTTCTGCAGCCCTGAATAACTATTTTTATCCTAAAATGGATCATAAATAGGAGTTTCTCTTTATTTGCATTTTGAAGAGTTTCAGATGAACCTATTCAACAATTTTCAGAGGCTCTTGGGAAAAACATGGCCCACCCCAGGTGGCATTGGTTTTCATGTGGCATTTCTTAGTCTTTATCCAATTTCATTTCTGTCCCTCAGCATGCAGGAGAATCAACACAAAACAGTCAATATTGCTCCATATTGAGAGTCAATTCCAAGAAAGAGAATCTCATTTTATATTTTATTTGTCTGTAATATGCTTATCCTTAAATGAACATTTTAGACACAGATTCCAAATTATGCATTCATTGGAAAGATTAACTCTGATTAACAAATTCATGCTAAACAACTGTGTTTAATTGGATTTTTGTAAGTAGCTGAATGTGAATGCTTCTCAGTTCTTCTATGTGGAAAACAAAACAAAAACTAATTTTAAAATATTTAATGAGGAACAATCTCTGTGTTGCTGACCTATCTTCACTGGTTATGAACCCTTCCTCCCTGCATTCCCCTGCATGCAAAGTTCCCCTAATCTAGTCCTAATAATGGTTAAAGTTATCCGTCTAATCAAACTAATTATCACTGGTGAACAGAGACATAATCATAATAGAAAGCAAATGCCAGTTTTACAAAATGAAAACGCCATATGTGCAGTAATTAGTGAACCACACGCACTTTTTATAAATCATATTTATTAGTTCGTAAACAAATCAGATCCTAAATGAAATGAACGTTACCCTTACCAAACACCAATGAATAAACAGATACAATGACTGGCCCTGCTGGGTGTGTTGTACATGGGGTTGGGAAGGGCACTCCCCTCCTCTCAAAGTTCCCTTGGAAGCGTTCATGGCTTTTTACAGAGGACCCTGTCCCCTCCTTTAAGTCACAGCATGGATGTATTAGCTGACCTAGGGAAGCTGCATTTTGGTCATATGGGCTGTTCTTGACTGGAAACCAGATGGTAATAAATTAGGATATTCAGGCTACATCCCTGATGAAAAATGTAGCACTAATAAGTACTCAAATAATGTTCTACGGCAGACCAGGTTTCACCAGAAAATTAATGTGGGTTTTGTCACCTTGCATAAATGATGATATAGTATAAACTACATTTAATGGCAACACCCAGCCAGCAGAGACAAGCTTTCAGCTGCCTTCAGATTCAACATACAAAGGGCACCCTTACACCTCAGACAAAGAGCTTAAATACAAAGGATTGGAGAGACACACAGCCCAGACACACAGTGTTGGAAGCTCAGCCTGAGCAATCTGACCCAATAGCCACAGAAAGACTTACTTAAAATTAAGAAGGTTTGGAATAAATACCACATACCATTATGTATCCAATCATAATTATCATGACTTTCCTCACCCACGGAAAATACTGGCAGCAGAAAAAATTACGAACAGAGGTATTTTGGAGGTACAAAAAATACTTAATTCCTCTAACTGTTAAAATAGTCTAATGGTTGAGATCTCTTATTTACATTAAGTGCTCTTCAGTTTAATAGATCCTGGCTATTTCCAAATTTTGGGAAGAAGCCAACTTCCCTTTCTATAATTTGGCTGAAAACACTGCAGAACCTGTTTTTTTTAGTTCTTAAGCCATTTTGCTCTTGACAAAATGAAGCCTTTGACTCCCACAACTTCTGCAGATCAGATCGGATCAGATCAGATCATGAATGTTCCTACATCAGGAGATACCCAAGTTTGAGTGTGAGCTTAGTTGCATCCTCCTTTCCAAGGTGATCCTATAATATGGTGAAGCAATGTTCAGGAATGGGCTGTGCACATTCTGCTCTGAGGTCATGGCACAATATGTTCTCAAATCCTCACCTTTTGAGGTGAGAACACAGCGGGAACTTGGGAAGCAGAAGTACAAACCAAGTTTTCTGTCAGTGGCAAGCCATACTATTCCCTTTGGTGCTCATTCTGAAAACATTAATTAGAGTGGGTATTTAATGTGACTCTCCTGTAGTTTGTACACGAAGAGCTCAAACTAATCTCACCCCGCCCCAGCAATTCCAATGTACTCTGTTACAATGTCTGAAACATTAACAGTGAATTAATTATAATTGTGCAGTGGCGCCTGGCCACTTTGCTTTCTGTCTAGTTTATCTTTATTTCAGACTAAAGAAAACAACAATGAAAGAACAAACACACAATAAAATCTGTGCAGGAGATAGAAAGCAGAGTATCCCTGTCTTGGTTCCCCTCTTGGCCATACCCCCCATCTGGGCAGGAATCATGCCTTTTACATTTAGAAGTGCAATGCAGAGACAGCAGACCCAAAGCTGCAAGCATGCTGTGGATTTTAAATTTGATCCCTTTTTTGTTTGTTTATTTTCCTCTACTTCTTTGGATTGGACAGGAAGTTTAAGCATTGCAATAAAGAAACAAAGGCCATTTTCACTGTATATTTGGCCTGGCCAAGAATAAGAGGTAATACCAATATTGTGAAAAAAGCCTTAGCAGGAAAGGTTTTTGCACATAGCAGCTGAAATGAATCCATGCAATCATCTGAATAGCTCTGGATTTTTCAAAGCACAGTTTCACCAACCATGCGTGGTCCAAAATAGTCACCCAAGTGACCCACACGACCCAATAGGCACCCAATCATGGTCACCCAAGATTCTACAAAAGAAACATGAACTTGCCTTTAAAATTATTATATTTTGAAATAATAGCAACACAACAGCTTTCTCCCTTTAGTTTCTGTCTCCTGAGCTCCTTAGGCACTTTTATTTATTCACACTTTCAAGCAAAGGCTTTCATGAAATCTCTAGTATCCAAGACCTGGAGTTCTAGAACCTCTCCCCAAACTCGATTACAGTCCTGGGATAAAAATCCCAAAAGGTTGACAGCTGCAAAGTGCATGGACAACTCCCAGCTCAGGTTGACTCCAATGGCTGGCAGAAAATCCATATGAGACAGCCTGAAAGGCCTCACATATCTTAGCAAGGGGGGGAATTTTACACTCTGATACCATCAGGACCCAAGGATAATCCTAGCTCTGTGGGAAGAGCTCACTTTAAAAAAACATTTTTCTCCCTCAGATAGGGTGAGTTGAGTCTGTGTGTCATGGAGCAGAGAATTAACAGAAGGGAAAGGGAGGAAATACCTATGACATGCCAGGGAAAAGGAGGTGTGGGGAACCTCTGTGAAGGAAGCAGAAACAAAGTAATTCACACAAATACCTGTGGGGTCCAGCCTGTAAAGCCCCTCCACAGCACTCAAACACTATCAGCCCTCTATTATACTGCTTCAGGAAGGCAATTTTGTTCTCATGACTGTGCAGAAGGCCTAAATCAACTTGAACTCCCACTAGAAGTGCAATATCATAAAATATGAGAGGACACCCAGCTAGTACTGTGATGGTTCAGCAGGACTAGTCCTGTTCCTGATGAAATCCCATGGGGATTTTTTGGTGAGTAAAGGGAGCTGGCACAAGGGAGGTACCTGACTCTGCAACAGCCTGGTGAGTGACCACAAGAGGCACTGGAAAGACTCATGTAAATTTAAACAGACATTAACTCTTGGATTAGCTAAATGGGGTTCATGGCTGCTTTGCATTAAAGCTGGTAGATATCAGTGATCTGACCCCAGCATTGTAAACAGCAAGACAGAGCTTTAATTTGCTTATTCTTTGAAGACTGGCCTTTTAGCATTCTAATAAAGCAGAAGACTAATCTACACAGGATAAACTACACTATGTTTTAAATAATTATACTCCATGGTTAAACAGTCCTTACTCTAGAAGGACAAAGACCAAAAAGATTAGTTCATGCTAAATATTTCTCTTAAGTGATGTTGTTTTCCCCTCCTAATTTGGTTTTCTTACAACAAACTTCGCCTTCACAATTACTCCCTTGATTACTGTAAGAGTGCCAACATAATTTAGTATTTGGGGCTGGTACACAGAGCCTGGCAAAAACCTGACTCAAGCAAATTTTGCTGCAGATTGGAGATTCGGCTTACTGCACAAAAAGCAGTTTTCTATATGAAAACTATTAAACTATATGAAGAGTAATTAAAAGCATCAATTAAGGATGTGAAATACAAATAATTTTATATTAGCCAGAAAACTTATTCTGACACACTAAAATGGGTGCTTTAAAGAAACTGCAATGTGGGCTGCCACTTATTCAGAGCTCTTAATACTGCCAAGTTGTGTCTAAATGTATCATTTGATGCAGTATTTATAGGAAAATAATTTATTCTTACAATTTAAATTAGCGTAATACACTGTGACTATGTTCATTTGTATGGAGATACCCAAAAGTGCCACTGCTATGCTGGCAGTTATTTTTAATTCTGCAAACAACCTTGTCTTTCTATGCATGGAAAGACACAACCTGACATTTTTTATTCTCCAGCTTTCCCATGCCAGAAGAAAAAAGGGCAACAGTGCTGCGAGTTGCCTCCATGCTTTGTCACATTTTCCTGAAATAATTCATTTTTACTATAAAATAGTAACCACAACTATATTTAACAGCTCTGTGGCAGAAATGTCTTGGTTTATATATTGTTGTTCAGCTTTTTCCTATGAAAAGTCACTGGGGAAGGTTGGATTCCTTCCTTTCAGCAGAGCTACATTCAAAGAACATCAGAGGCACTTTGCACTGGTCTTTGGCAGAATGCAACAAAGCAGTTACCCATCATCTGGCATGCAACTGTTTAAGAAGGTTATAAATGAGATTTTTATGGAAAACAAGAGTTAGAACAAATTTTGGTTAAGCTAACCTTGCTATTAGTTGTTGCTATTCTCTAAAATCTGTTTCTGTGTGTCAAGATGTTACCCACTCATATTGCTGGCACAAACACAATCCTAGGGAGAAAGATGCACAAAAGAAAATTCTGGATCACTTCATTTCAAAACAAGAATAACCTCTCTTAGCATGTGTGTACAGCATTGGGAGACAAAGAGCTGCTGTTGGAAAGAGCTGGACACCAGTTGTGTTCTGGCACTCACCCTTTGCTAAGGTTCTACTGAACAAAATAAGTTGTCTTTAGCTTTTCTTTGAAAACAAAAAACCTCACTAAAACAAATAATTCATGAAAACAAAGAATTCTTTATGGCAATGAAGCAGAACACATCTGGGTTTGGTTTCCTTGTTGTTGTTGTTTGTTTTGTTTGTTTGTTTGCTTTGTTTGTTTTTTTTTTCTGGCAATAGCCTGATACATGCACCAAAAGACGAAGATTACAATACCAAAAAAATGGGAAAAAATGGTCGCACTGAAGGATTGGTCCTGCAACAAATGGCATCACATCCATGGGATGGTTTAAGGATTTGTGATCAACCCATGAAGAAAAGCTTTCCATAAAGTTCTCAACAGTCAGTGTGTCTCAAGGAAAGCTTTTTGGGGTTTTGTGAACTAAGAAATTACTGAAGAAGGAAGTAGACACAAAGTATTCCCTCATGAAGATGAGAGAGAACAAATGCTGTGTACCTCCCCTATGAGTGTTTAATAACAGAAAAGGAAAGAAAAGGAAGTAGTAACTTCTCTGCTTTTTAAGATAAATGCACAACTTTTCAAGTGCAAGGTTGCACACAGACCTGTGGTCCAGTCTGCAGTTTCAGATGAATTACAGCAAACTCATGGTGACAAGCCTGTTGGAGAGTTTCAATTCAAATATACCAAAACCTGCTCCTTTACAGCTCACTTTCCCTCTGCACCCACATGTACTGGTGGGCACCCACTTATTCCTCATTTCTACTACATGAACATGCTTGCTTTGAAAAGCATTTCTCTCATGTGCTGAGTTTAACCCTTTACAAAACCTGCTGTAGCTGTGTACCAAGATGTTGTTGTAAGAAAACTGAGCTACAAAAAGGATAAAATCCCTTTGTCAGCTCATCAAAGGAACAATCCAAATTGTGAACCCAAGCCCTAATCTACCTTTACTCAAATCATGGTAGCAGCAGGCAAAGTCCTTATCTACTTTTAATGCAAATCACAGTCAATTGTATTAAAATATATTTTAGAAACACACATGCTGGTTCACCTGAAGAATAGTAGTCCCAGCTCATCTGTATTTTTAAGTGAGATTTGATGGTACATCTTTCATCCAGAAAAGTAATATGTTAACCGAATCTGCCACCTAATCCCTAAGAGTCTCATTTTGATTGTACAAAAATAATTTAGGGAACCTAACAGTTTTAAACTGTCTTTTCTGGTGCCTAAGTGCTTCATTTTAATAGATATTAGCTGTTAAAGATACTCATTTTAACAATGACATTTACAGCTTTAACCAGTCTATCACTGAGCACAGTGCATCACTTAGCAGGATAGCACTGTTTAAAAAATAATCTACTTGCTTTAATGTATATTGGAGTGTATTAGTTGATGTTGAATTAGGTCATTTTAACCCTTCAGCATTTTTCAGGAGCAGGAATACATTTCAGACCCTTTTAGTTCAAAATTGCACTAAAAGATACTTCCACACAATCAAATTATTCACTTACGTCTCCCCTTCCATTTAAATTCCTTTCCATTAATTCTTTTCAATTAATTAAGCCACACAACATCATTGCAAAGTGTTTAAGAGCTACCATTGCCCAGTTTGAAGTTGCAGGCCATATCCATTTGAGATGGATGGAATAACTCCCACTGCTTTGAAGCAGGCCAAAGAGCTGGGCTTTTTCATATCACAGAGAAGACTCCCATCAATTTTTCAGGGACTGGGTCAAGACACAGATGACTGAAGCGAAGCCACACACTGCCACATGACATCATAAACCTTCTGAGAGATCACAGACGTACAGATTCCTGTGTATCTGTAACCACAGCCCTGTCCTCCTTTTGAAACAGAATCATGGGACAGCGGATGATGAGGAAAATGCCAACAGGCTGTATAAACATGTAGTGGAAATCTAAGAAGCTGATTCCTCCTTTGTTGCTAAAGGCAGAAGAACTGCCATGTTAGATCAAACAGCAAATCCAATTAACACAGTATCCTCCCTCTCATGGTGGCCAGCTCTTAGGAAATGATACCAGAATTATGTTATGCCATCTCAATTTCTTAAAACCAAAAATTCAAACAGCTTTCTGAGCCAGACCTTAAATCCAGGTCAAGTATTTTTAAACAAACCTGCAGCCTGTTCAGTCCCACCTCCATTCCTGCTCAAACTGGACGGTTAGGACATGAAATGAAGGAATGGGTCCCCGAGTGAGACAGTGTCTTGGCCCTAGATGGAAGGAAGTACTTACAGGAGGTCATCTCCTGACTCTCCAGCATCCACAGGGATAGTCACTGTGTGTCCAGGAGCAACTGATGGAAGGTATGGCACTCCTGTGCAAGGCTGTGCCTCTCCCTTTCCCATTGAATTCTTGCAGGCAGTGGAGCTGCTGCCATCCCCAGGGACAGACTTCCAGCGCCATGGGACACTCTGAGGCAGCCCATGGATGCTGGGAGGTTGTTCCTGCACCAGAGCCCAAAGCCCTCCCCACGCTGACGTCGGCTGCTGTTGAGCTGCTCACTGGAGGCATCTGCCGTGATTTCCAAGCAGTGGAGCTCACCACAATTTGCAGGCGCCGTGGGGCAGCCATTTGGCAATAATGCGTCCAGCCGGGCCCGTGTGGAGCAGGGAGTGGCGGGGTGCAGGCCGCACGCGCTCCGCCGGCTTCCGCTCGCCTCCCTTGGGATGGGTGAGCAGAACTGCCCCGGAGCACGGCCGCGCCACTAATTCATGCCGTGGAATAAATATTTTCTCCTCTGTTTTCTCTCTTTGCTTAATAATTTGGAAAATTCTCCTTGCTTTCCCAGCTGCTGCTGAGCAATAACTAGCTATTTTTAGAGAGCTAATCACTGCGACTCCAAAATATTTCTTCTGAGTAGTAAAAACTCATTTGCCTTTGCTTAATCTAAGGCTGTTTGCTGTGTAGGTATTGTCAGGGCTCCCATTTTCCAGTGAGCGTTACTTTGACTGTATTGCCATTGAACTTCTCTGCCATTTTAGTTTTCCAGTAATGGGAATGCCCCACACATTAGGTAAGGGAATGTTCTTCCACAGCTTCTTGTGGCTATTTTATATTTGACCCTCTTGCTATATAGTCATGTTCTATAGATTTTAATGGCTGCGATGTTCAGATTTCACTGCATTGCTTGGGGCTTGGGATAAAGAAGCTCTCTGGATGGGGGACATTCTGTGCCCATGTAAAGTTTGACAAAGGTGCCCAAATTTTTTTAATATCACAAGTCATGTCTAAACAACCTAATGAGGAACACAGCACAACCAGTGGTTTAAATACAGGTGTCCAAAAACTATTAGATGAATAGTTAAAGCCAGACTTCTATCGTTCTGTCCAGCACATTGCATTTCTTCAGAGGTTATCACACCTTTGCAGAAGAGCAACAGACCACAGAGTTATTATTCCTTAGTAACTAGAGGTCAATAAAGCCATTTTTCAGATACAGAATTAAAAAGAGATTAAAAAGAGATCTTCTTTTCTTGAAAATGATGTTACACTACGTACAAAATTTGGGTTTGTCTCATGGTACAACAATGTGTGAAAAGATACTTTCTCAGGCCCAGTTCAGAAAGAATGTCCTGTTACAAGAGCACTTGCTTCCTTTTATAATTTGGTTTAATCATCTCTGCTTTTTTGAATAGCAATAGATTTAAGTGTCGGATGTAGCCTCCTGAATTAGAAGTTCTAATGCTAATTAAGTTCAATTTATTTGGTCCAGGGCTACCTAAAAGAAGATGCATCTGCATACAGCAAATTACAGCTTGAGCATCTACAGGATAAAATGCTAGCCAGCTGAAGGGATACAATTAAGACAAAAAGAACTTGGGGATACTTTTTCCTTCAGTATGCCATGCAAAACTAAATAGGAAATGGGTTTAGATTTCCACCAGAAAGCTGAGTATAGCACCAGCTAGCACAAACATTAGTATTCACAAGATTTTAACAAGCTTAGAGCTCTCTGCAAGAAGGCTGGACAGCCATGGACGGGGCTGGATAGAAGAGGTAGGCAGTGTTCTTCCATGGAATGCTGAAGGGTTTCTCATAGGAACTACAGTTCTCTTTGTGAACAGGAATAAATCACCTGAATGGATCATGAAGGACAACAACAAAGCTATGGACAAAAGAATATGCCAACAACTGGAAAATTAAAACACTCTATACAATGTAGTATCATGAAGTTTTGTCTTTGTGAAAATATCATGTATCAAGTTCTGATGAATAGATACAGAATTTATTGGGTAAATAAATCTGGGTGTTAATTATAAGAAGTTTGTACTATCAAAACCAGCATGTCCTAAAGAATGTCAGGGACATCACTCCAGGTTTATTGACCATTGACAAATTTCCAGCTTTTGGGTTAATAACATTGTGTAGGCTTGTTTTAGATACAGGGTGTGGCGCTGGGTTGTTGTCCTAAGGGGACATATGCTCTGAATGTCACTGTACTTCATCAGGGCAAGGTGTTAAAAACAAAACACATCCAAGACTGATATCTCAGAGGGTTTCTGAAGTGTTTGCACTCAGGCCATGCAATTTCCACCCATGTGTGAGAGGGAATGCCCAGGATGCAGGGCTGACAAATGACACCCTCTTGACAGTCTGTAACACGTCACAGAACAGAAGTTTAATATGAGACTGTGCAACTTCTGCTTTTGTTTCCCATCTGGGTTTTTGCAAGGGAAAGAAAACCAAAAGAGCTGACACCTGGATGTTGTTGACAAGGGATGTCCATATATCTCTACCAATGGGGACAGGCCATTTCATCCATCTAGGCAGCAAGCTCGAATTTTCAACCTTACTGACAGCCATCTGGGGTCAGTCCCTCTGCTGTGTTTCTTCTCAGTCCTTGCCTAGTTATATAACAAGACATTAACACAAAAATTCCCCCAAATGATTATTTGTCTGATAAACAGCATCAACAAAAGCAATCTGGGTGATTCTCTCCCAAAAAGTCAACTAATGACTTAGTGACATCCTTTCATGGGGGTTTCTTGCACATGAAGCAACAGCCCCTTGAATCACTCAGCTATAGGAATGTATCTCAGTCTTGCTTCAACCACTTTCTACCAAAACCACACCAAAGCTCTTTCCTTTTGCTTTATCTGACAGTGGGATCAGGACTGCCTCCCAACACAGTCCTTTATCTGAAAAACCTTTTGGTTCTGCGATCTTATAACAGACTTTCCATGAGCAGAAGCCAGGTCTGTGTGAATCTACAGCTCAGATTTCCAAATTCCTCAACATTAGCACACACAGCCCTGTTGATTTGTGTCCCCTCCAGTTATGACACCAAGGTTGCTAATGTGCTCATTCCTGTAGAACTCATACCCGATTAGCCAAGAGAACAGATGTGCTGCTCCTAAAATTTGCATTCCCCATTTCCACCTGTGAGAATAATGCCATCAGCTCGCCCATTACTCGTGGAGATTTGAGCTTGAACTCCAGACCCAAATCTTTTTACAAGAGATACATTTAACCAATCAGTAGTGCACTCTGCAAAAATACAACTAAACGGGAGTTGAAGAAAACATCTGTCTCTGATGCGCGCCATTGTGATGCTTTATGTCAGTTTGCATCAGTCAAGCTTGCAGTTTAACTCTGTTTCGAGGGTTTTTTTATATGCATCAAAAGGTTTGTCATTTTTCTGTGATTTAGATAAAGGTAGGTTAGGTAATAAAATTCTGTGGGCTGGCAAGCACTGAAGCAAACCTCAGCTTTTAGCTTTATGTTCCCAGATGCCTACATTTCCAGTGGGTAGTCTGTCATATGTCTAAAGAAAATGAATGCTAATGAAATAGAAAGTGGTGAAAAGCTGCTATAATGGTAGAAAGTTTCTCAGCTAATAGAACAGGTTCTGATAGAGGTAATTGATAAAGGTTTCCCAGAGCTCTAAAAAATAATTACTGAAATATTTGTATGAGCAAAGAATGGAGAACTGAGGGTGGAAAGGGTGCATCCATTTGCAAGTCTGCTGTAGAAGGGATCTTCTGGAGGCTACCTAATGCACACTCTCACTGCCCTGTGAGTTCCAGGGGAAAACTCTTCCTCTATTCCCTAGCTCAGCAACCAGCTTGCTGCTGTGACACGCTTCTGTATTACTTTAGGGACAGAGTAATGGATTTTGAACTCTGTCTCTTCAATGGAAATCCTTCTTTCCCCCCAGCTGGAAGGCAAAAGTATTATGTCTGCTTCAGCCCAGAACTGTCATCACATAGGAACTGACCCCAGACTTCTCAGAAAATTCATAGATTCCATCAGCCTTTTTTCTTAAAATGTCACATTCTTCCACTCTTAAACATTTCACTAAATGGAGGAGCCACAGGGGGCAATACATTGACTTTGGCAAAGCCAGATCAAGATTAAAGCCCTAGAGCCCATTCAAATCAACAAAACTGTTTCCATTACAGTAAGGGGATGGCAATGGGGAGGGAAAATTGCAACTATTTTGCCAACGCTTTTCCTAATTTTTTTTTTTTTTTAATTGAAAACTTGAAAATCTGACACACACATGAGCATATGGTTAAAAGAGAGTCAACTTTCCAATCAACCCTGCAGGTCTCCAGAGGTCTGCCACCTTCAGCCAGTAGTTTTTGGAGGATGATGTTTCATTAGTGGATCAAATCCAGGCTTGAACTTGAATCCAGCTGGCACACACAAGGCCCTCAAGCTGACAAGCTGTTCCTTGGAGCGTTAGCTGTTCTTTCCTCTCCTGCCCTAGCTTTAAAGCCAACCATTGGCAGTATGGTGGACTGTTTCACCATGGTATTACACAACAATGCTATAACACCAACGTTTCTGAATGGAAGTGCATGGAGCTCCAGGGAATTCTGCATCAAAACTCAGCCTGAGCAGTTATTGATAAGCATTTTCACCAGTGAGTCAGGTCCCCTTATCCTCTGGGAGCAGGGACCTCAGATGTGCTGTCCTATCCTCCTCAATCTCGCTTGGGGGCCTGGCTGAATCCCTCTCCCTTCTCCTGCAAATGCCAGCTCTGACTCTTTTCTCAGCTCCTTGACCAGTTTCATTCTGAAAAGCCACTGTGATCTGATGCCAAAGTTCACATGCAGATACTGCCCCAGGCAGCTAATAGCTGTAAACCCTCCTCCCTTCTCACACCCTGCTCAAGTGCTCTTTTATGACTAGGCTGATCTTATCACAGCATCACAGAATAAGCTGAGTTGGAAGGGACTCACAAGGATCATGGAGTGCAGCTCCTGGCCCTGCACAGGACATCCCCCCAGGAGTCACACAGTATGCCTGAGAGCATTTCCAAACACTTTTTGAGCTCTGTCAGGCTGGTGCTGTGAGCACTGCCCTGGGGAGCTGTTCCAGTGCCCAACCACCCTCTGGGTGAGAAACCTTTATGTTCAGGAGACAGATTGGTCCTACTTCATTGCTTGTGAAGCTCCACACCACTCACTACCTTCAGTGAAGAATAAAATGGACTGAAGAGAAAAAAAATCTATTTTTTCCACTTTTTTTTTTTTTTTTTACAAACCACAGAAGTCCTTGCTTTTAAGTACAACAATATATAAATTGTGATGGCCTGTCCTCGAGGTGCCACACTGTGTGTGCGTCAATCACAAAGAAGAGCTTATTCTAACAGAGAGTCACCCCTTGAATGCTTGCAGGGTTTCTTGCCTTAAAATGACAGCACTTCCTACACTCTGATAACTAAAATGCTGGATTAGAACTGAGATTCAGTTTCTGGTGATAATTGTACAGTGCCAACTGCCTTCTAGGTCAGCATCTGCCTTCACACTCAAAAAGCAATTCACACAAACACTGTCTTGCTCAACGGTAGTGAGGAAGCATTTCATGAACTTTGAAAGTAAAGACAAGAGCTTCAGGGTTTCAGTCTGGGTTCGAAATTTATGATGTTTTCTGTGCATCACAGTGCAAGGGTGTGTAAGCCAGTCTTAATGGAAAAGCTTTGGTGGCATTCTAGTTAGCTTTGATTTAAAGCTTAATTTAGGCCCTGAAAAGGGTTAGTGCATCTTTACAGCCATCTTGTAATTCTCCAAGAGTCCTGCCACGAAGTTAGCCAAGCCCACATTTCAACACAGCAGGGTCACTTTCAGATCAAAGAGGTACTCAGACAACTACCAAAACCCACTGAGAAAAGTCTTACACCTTGCCCAAAAAGCTACCCAAAAAGGAGGTAGGTCATTCACGTTACTATTCAGGTGCATTCAAGGGAGGTGTAATGAAATAACATATGTCGTATATACGTACATATATATAGTCAGTCATGATGTTAAATGAAAACCAAAATTCTAGGTTGGAAGTGGATCTAACTAAATATTTAAAACTCAATATTAGAGCTGAGAGAATAATTGGCAGCAAATAATTCACACATGAATTTAGCTTCTTTTTCAGCTTGTGGAGTGTCTGCATACAGATTGCCATTTCCTCAGATTTGATCATTACTTTAAATGAGTCTCAGTTTTATAGTGTAATTCTTTCCCTGTGTAGGTCGATGGAGAAGAGTCTCCAGTGCATTCCTGACACTTTGCATCTGAAGCCTGATCTGCAGATGTATTGCTCTGACCCACAGTTTGATGTGCGTGTCCTGTTTGAAAATCTGAGCGTGCCGATGCAGCACTTCATTTTTACCGGCAGTGGTGTGGGTGAAAGCTGACCACTAAAGCACCAGGAAAAAGCAAATAATAAGCAGAAAGTATGGCAGAAAGGTGCTCACTTTTAAATATTAGCAGACCCTCAACACTGACAGAATGGGCTGAAAAGGACTTTTTCCTCTCCTTAGTATAAGCACCTCCAACAGCTCTTAGTTCAAAGTAGAAGATACAATTTACAATTTACTGGAATCAATACCAAACCCCAAGTATTCCTGCAGCTGGGCTGGAAGAAGCCCATACACCAGTGCAGGCTGGGGGCCAAAGGGATAGAAATGAACACACTTTTAATAAAAATTAGCTGAAGGCCTAGAGGACAGCCTGCAGAGAGGAGTGAGACGTGTCCCTTGCAGCCAACACAGCTGGCGGCCCACAGGGCTGCACTTGCAGCCAGCTCTGCACTGGCCTGTGTCTGCAGGGATGTAGCCAGCAGGGCCAGGGAGGTGATGATTCCCCTCTCAGTCAGCATTGCCAAGGCTGTACCTCAAGTCTGGTGTCCAGTCCTCGAAATAAAGACCCTGACTTATTGGAGCAAGTAGAGGCCACCAGTATGAGGAGAGCTGGGAAAACCTAAGGTGAGGAGCAGCTGAAGAAATTGGGTTTGCTCGCTTCAAAGAATCGAGAAAGTGAAACAGAGATGTTACTTCTCTACGGCAATCTAAGGAGTTGTACAAAAAAATGGAGTCAGGCTCTCCTTGGAACTGCACAGGGATGACACAAGGGGCTAAGGACACGAGCTACGGCTTGGGAAAACTCCACTGGCTGTTCAGATAAGCTTTGTCACCGTCAAGGTGGAAACCACAGGAGCAGGGGGTGCAGAGGCACTGTGGAGTGTCTGTCCTTGGAGACTGAAAACCCCACTGGACATGGCTGTGAGGAATCTGCTCTCACCAGGCGTGTTCCACATAGGAGGGGAGGCTCTTGGACCTCTAGAGGACCCTGCCTACCTATGCACTTCTGTGATTCCCTGATACTCCAATAAATATTTTTCCAGTCCTTGGAGCAAGTCCAAAATATTTTTACACTCCCAATCTGTATTACTATAAGAACGTAAAGATTTTTATAGCGATTTCTGCCTATGAAGAGATTTGGAATATTAAAATCCACACCTACAGAGATAGATTAGTGGCAAAATGAAGGTAACAAAACCAAAGGTGCAAAATTCCTTAATGGTCGGGCTCCATGTGAGCATATCTGAGCTCAGCACGACTGACTTACAGTCACCCTGATTTACACCAGCAGAGAGCCCCACACTGAATCTTAAGGCTGCATAAATGAATGTTTCACAGTTAACATAACCTCATATATAGTGCAGCTGATTTAAAGACATCTAAAAAGCTCTGTCTTTCTCACTGTTGTACCATGGTAGGAACCTATGTGCACCTCCTGTGATCTCTGACTCACAATATTATTGTGCCTGACGCAGAATTATTAGGTACTGAAATAAACCTCTGCTTTTAATGACTAAAAGTCATGCAGGAGGATGCTGGATTTGAAAGCCAGCAGAAAAGCCCTAGGCAGTTTGAGAATTCAGATTCAAATTATTTAGTTATCTCTAGTCCTCTTAGATATCTATAAATATCTACACTCCACAGGGTGCTCATGCAATTTCTGATGGTTTACCAGACTGAAGCCACCTCCTCAACTGTAGGTTAGAGTTGTAACTCCTTGATATCGATGAAAAGGCAAGGGACTTAGTTATGAAGGTCATTTTTCAACTGAACAGTTAACTGGAGGGCACCACAGAATGAGTTTAGCTCTCTTTTGTCTCACAAATTTTGCAATCAAATAATATAAACTGGAACAAAGCCATTAAGGAGACCTCTTTTTCCCGTATGCTATGGAAAAAAATTAACTAACTTCATAAGGTAAAAAATTAGAACATTTTCATTAACACAAAATGTTCTTTTTAATTAGGATTTTGCAAGCTAAGTCTCCTAATGAATGAAGGAATGGAACTTCAAAATGATTTGAATTGCTTATTTCTTTTCTTTTCTTCTCACTGAGAAGAACAAATGTAACTTTTCGCGAAACACATTCAGTTTCTAATTGGAGATTTTTAAATTAACTATTTCATGGCTGGGGTTTTCACCAGCCTATAAAAATGCATTGCTATGAGATGACTGCTCTCCTGAATAATCCTCAAGAGCTCTGAGTGCTTTGAGAACACAGTGCAAATCATGCTGAGACACACGGTGGCAGGGCTACAGGCAACCTACTGCTACAGAAAATGGGTCCAAAACATCTCCAGAGCATATTTTTCCATTTTTAAGGACGCAGTTACAGGGCACAGAGACTAATGAATATAGGGACACACTTACTGGGGAGACCCATGTAAAAATGGATGCTGCTGTGGTGTGGCTGCTTTGTCAGTAGCAGTGCTAGGCCCACACTCAGGAAGGTGCCAAGAGAGCACAGAGAGCTTTTACAGGGATGTGGAGGAGGGCAGCAGCCACAGAACTCACTCTGGCTGTGCCACAGCTCAGAGCCCTGCCTGGTGTCACATGATCAGCAGTAACATGACAAACCAGGAGCAAAAATGAGGCAGATTAGCCCAGTTGAACTCTTCACATCTTGGCACAGCTGGTAGGAGCTGGCCAGAGCAGAGAAAGTGTGGAGGGTGCCCTGGGAGTTGGTGTCCCCCTCTCCAACCACACAGCAGTGTCTCTGCAGTGGGGCCAGGCTGAGCAGGCATGGCTCAGCACTGCACCAGCCCACCCTGCAGACACAGAGAGGTGCCTGGTGCCACCACTCACCAAGGTGAGGGCAGCACCTTCCCCAGCACTTCCAGCCCCAAAGGTCTCTGCCCATGACGCATCCATACCTGGCAGGCTGATTCCCAAGGAAACAGGAGTCAGCAGACACTGATAGGAAACCTCACGCTGAAATGTCAAGAGAAAAGCACAAGCTATGAGTTTTCAGGGAAAGGAGTTGTCTAAAGCTGGCAGACTTAGCAGATCATGGTGCAATAGGGCTGAAGTGCTGCTTTTGACCTACTGGTCTGGCTCCCTTGCTGTAACAGCTTCAGAAACCTTTTACATGGGCTAATAGAACCACATTACTGCATGCTGTGCCAGAACAGTCTATAAAACCAATTGCCAGACAGCATCATTAATCAGAGAAGTGCACTTGATCCACAGAGATAGGAAGCTTGAGCAGATGGACTAAGACAAAACATTGTGATAGAAAATACAGGTCAAAGCAAAGTTGCGGGAAAGGGCCTGAACACTTGCAGAACTACTAAAACCTGGGGTTTTTTTCTGAAAGAAAACATTAGCAAGAACAATGGGCAATCAATTATAAATGTAATACATGGATAGCTGCTTGCTACTGCTCACTGTTCATGGACTTCAGCCTGACTACACTCTTGTGTTTGTAAGACTGTGTTTTTTTCTATTCATTAAAATCTCAACAGTAACCCTCTAGCTCAAGATATGGAGAAACCTGGGGTTTGAAGACTAGCATGATACTTCCATTAATGCCCATCAAAACACAAATGAGGTCTCTTAATTATTTTTGTTCTTAGGTGAGAAATGACCAGGTCTGTTTGCACTAAGCATGGAAACACACACTTGTGTTCAGCAAAGAGATGCGAGTGTTGAGAAGGCAGCGACCCTTCCTAAATGAGTCATCCTGGGCTCAACATATGAGAGGGAGGGAGAAGAAAACCAAAAGTATTTTAATAAACAGGATACTGGAGAGCAAAGGTAGAGTGCAGGCAAAGGTTAAGATAAAACAGAGGTTTTGGTCAGATGTCTTAATCTATTTACACAGCAGGAGGCTTCAACAAACTGCATTGCAAGATTAGAAAAAAATTAGCACATTCTGAAAACACACATTGACATTCAGGAACAGAGAGCAAACAACACACACATCATTTGTACCAAGTACCCAGTACTTAAAGCAAAATCTAAGGGTTATTTGATGTCATGGTGGCCACACACTAAAATAGGACGGAATAGCTCCAGTCAGAAGGGACCTAAAATGATCCTCTGCTCCCACTATCCCTTTATAGCACAGTAAGATATGAAGTTGTGGGATGGGAAGGCCCATACAGGTCTGCCTGAAACAGAAAACACAGATGTCTTAAGATTGTGTAAAAAATACTAAATAAGCAAAATGCAGGAGATATTAAAAAATGCCAGAAGATGTTTTAAAAGTTTGGAATGAGTTAAGGGTATATTGCACATCCTAGTATTCAAGTGAGAATACATGCACACATATAAGAGTTCATAAGACAATTAGAAAATATGTCAAATTTGGAAGATAGTCAGATCACATTCAGTGTTTGCATATACAATGTATGTAATTTAAGAGTTCAATCACTTAAATAAGTGACTGAAGATTCAGATCTGGAAGACAGTAATGCTGAGAGCAATCCCAGAAAGAACAATCACTCTAGTTGCCTGCAGAGTAGAAAACTAGGCAAATCCTAATTCTAGAATTAAATTTATAAAAAATTACCTGCAGGTATTTTTCAGGGTTTTTTTTTTTTTTTTGGATGCCCACTGTTTTACATGATCAGCTTCAGACTAGGAGCACGTGAGACACTATTTCATGTGAGGCACTGTGGATGGGATCATGTTACCCCAGATAAGACTCTTTTTTTTTTTTTTCTACTTGTCTCATGCTATCCTTGGGCCAGGGAGAGATACACAAGACAGACTTGGGATAAGTTTTGCCCCACTTTTTTTGCAACACAAAGTTATGTATTCATGAACAGCTGACCTGAGGTGAGGAGAATCAGCCTCACACATGCAGAACTTGGGAGCTCAGTGTTGCTGGAAAGGCAGATGTAGGAAACAAAGCACCAGTCTTACACCATAGGTGCTCCTGGGTGTCAAGGGGTATTTCTTTTTTTTTCTTCTTTCATTCTGTCTTTTGTTTACTTTTTGCATGTCCTGAAGGCTGGGTGCTTTTCAAAAAATGCACACCCCTCTCCCCAGAGAGCACACAGCCCGTAGCACAGTGCAGCACAGTGCTGGCTGCAGAACCCTTTTTGTATTCCTTGTGCACTGGGCAGGGATTTTTTCATTTCATGCATCATCCATAACTTGCCGCAGCAATTCCAAAAATCTCTACCACGCTCACATGAATACGAATAATTTAAATTCACATTTTTGCTTTTGGAAATTTATCATCATAGAAGTCAGGCTTATAAAGCAACTGTATTTCTGGAATTTCTCACAGAATAATCAAGTGATGGCACTGCCCAACTAAACAGCACCAACTCATTGGTATCATACAGCACTTTAAGCTATGACTCCGTCTCACAAGGTCAGCTGCTGACAGAAATCTGTCACCAGCATTGGTCTTCACTCTACTACTTTTTCTTTGATCCTTCTTTATTTAGACTAATTTAATAAGCAATTTTTAAAAAATAGTACAGGTAGGTGTCTTTTCTCTGCCAATGGCCAGAAGCAAATGCTTTGGGCACAAAATGTTGCTGTGGTCATCTACTGAAGAGTTGGCCTTGAGCAGGTGTTACTCCTTAGCCCCATATGGATCCTCTGGGTTTTGGCCAATGGAAAAACAATATTGCATTTCTTAAGCATAATTGCAAATACAGGTGTTTAATCCTCCCTGACATTAGAGAAATTATTGGCTTTCAGAAAAAGCAAAGCAAATTATAACTCTGCCATAAGCAATGAGACGAAGAGTGTCTCAATTTTAATTTAATTGGCCTTTGAGAACCAAGTATTTCCTACCATGGGACCATATCAAGGCCCCACACATGTCCCTGACCCTACAGCTGCCTCACAGCACAGGGACTGTGCAAGGAGAATAAGGCCTCAGTTTTCACTATAAAATATTTTTTGTGACTAGGAAGATTCCCTTTCTCTACCACCTATACCTGTATTTCAACTGAGTGCTTCCACACCCAACAGTGCTTACAGAAAAACAAAAGAAAAAAAGAAAAAAGAAAAAAAAAAAAAAGAAAAAAAGAAAAAAAAAAAAAGAGAGAAGCCAGAAGAGAGAAGGATGGAAGAAATGAATTGCAATGCTTTTGCTGTAGAGCTCACCCTTGGCAGAGGGCCTGCTTGGGATTCCAGCAGAGGGGCACACAAGCTTCCCAAAAGATGCTAAAGTCTGCCCAAACAGTTAAAGCAATCTTGTAATGACACACAGAGTATTTAAGACAACCAGCCTAAGTTTTTCATTTAAGCAAATTCTCCATTGGAAACAAAAGAGATGCACTTCTAAGATTTTCAGGAAGACAGGAAACATTTTTTGGACCTACCCGACTGAAAACTTAAATCAAGTTTGAACCCTGTTATTTCTTTCTTCAATTCTAGAAAGAAAAAATCTGATGTTTTACCAGATTCCAGCCTGCTGATGGAAGTTGGGGGGTGTCCTTGGGTACAATTCCAGCTGCCACTTGGTGTGCCCCAAAGGGGTTGGTCACAAAGCACACTGCAACTCCTGCCAGCCAGGCACCAAGGCTGCCTGCTGCCTCAAGGAGTTTTATCTAAAAATAGAAGCTGCTTAAGAAAAATGACCAACTCTTTAGAAGAACAGTCAGTTTCTCTCTGAATCAATTTAAGCCCAGGCACATCAATGAGATAGAGCTTGACCTAAAGAGCCCCACAGAAATCAAGACCTAAAGTAAAGGTGTGCCAGTAATATGGAAAAAGATAAGGAGGCTATGGGCCTGATCCAAAGGCCACTAGGTCAGTGGCAAGCTTTAATGTTGATGTAAATGGGCTTTGGAACAGGCCACGCCTGAGAAAGGAGCACTCCTTGTTGTAAAAATAAGCAGCCATTAGATATGGACTGCAAAGGAAATTCTTTGCAGACAAAACTTCCCTCCATTTTTCTCATCATCTCAGCAAAGCATTGGGCCATTTGGCTCCCTAAATGAGCAGGCACCAGGTTGCCACCTTATCTCAGTGAGCACCCAGGGTCAGAAGCACGTGGGTACCATTTGCCCAAACTTTTTCTGTAGCTAGAACATGGCTGGACACTGGTACAGCTGTGCTTTGCTGCCCCTTTTGGTGCTTCTTCAGCACAGCTGGGCACACAGTCAGCAGCACTGCCCACCCCAATTGCTGCATACATTGAATTTGCATGAGCGACTGCAGGAATCCATTCCTCACTCACAGGGAGCAGTGATGGCTCGAATAATGAGAGAGGAGCTAGGCAGTGGTAGAAAACACTAAACTTTCAGCCACCCCACCCCACAGCTGCTGCTCGCCAGTGGTTACAAAGTCATTTTTGATTCAGGTATAATCCTCACTAAGTGGGGAGAGAATGCAAATATTTGGCAATAGACAAAAAATACACCCATAATTCTCACCCTCTCTGGCCCATGCTGAATATTCCTCACCAAAGCTGTTAAACTGATAAGGTTATTCACTGACAAGATATGAAAGAGCAAATGCTCTGTAATTGAATACCATATGCCTTGCCACAAATAAAAATAACACAGCTCTCTCAGAGATAAAATAAAGGATGTAGTAAGAGAGCACTGTTAAACTATGCTAAAACAACGAGGAGAGAGGGAATATGCAACTCACCCTGCTGGCTGCAATATAATTGGCTCGTTAGGGAAAAGTGCACACACGGACACACGAAAGGAACAGGAGATCACAAAACACTGTGACCCACAGACCAGCGTGGTCTTTGGGCACAGCTCACTGACAGTGCTGCTGAAATGAGGGGGTTGATGATGGGACAGACAGTACTGAGATCCCTGAAAATGGGAGCACGTAGCTGTATCCAGCTGGCCCCTCCTGACCTCCCTGTGCCAGCCTAGGGATGCTGCTCCTCTGTGACCCTGGCAGGAGCTGTGCTGCGCTCTCTGACTCAGGAGATGCCAGCTTGCCTTGAAGTACTAGAGAGGTATTATATTGATTACTGCTTGGTATTTGCAGGTCTATGAAATGTCCAAGGAGACACAGGAAAGTTTAGAGACTTTTAATTTGCTGTACCAAAGCTTTTCTGATGGTCCCAGAAGATTACACATTTATGAACAAGGGCAGCAACTATAAAAGCTTATTGTTTGCACTCAGCCAAACTTCATGGATTTTTTAAGTATGACAAAAGAGAAAATGAGTTACACAGATTTTCAATAACTTGAACACCAATCTCTGCTGTCCAAAGGGAATTACTCCAGAGTTCTTTCTTTGTCTACCTTGGCCTGGCTTTAAGGGTTTATCCTTGTAAACGACATCAGTAGTTACAGTTAACAGGCCCAAATGAAGCTGTGGGGCTGAGATCCCTCTTGTCCTGATGTACCAGGTACTCCAGGGAGAAGACTAAAGATAGCAAGAGGAACTTTGTCAAGGTAGGCTTCGTGCAGAAGATAGGAGCAAGCACTGTGCACAGCCCTTCCCTTCACTTCAATGACACATCAGGGGTACCAGGAGGATTCTCTCATCAGAGGGCAATGGCACGAAGTGAGATTAAGGCAGAAACCCATTTTGCTTTTATGTGTTCAGCTAAAGAACAAGGTCAAAGACATAAGGTATTAAAACTTTTAATTAAGTGACAGCGGAATTATTTGCTTGCTCCTGGATTACGTAGATGCAATACAGCCTGAAAGCTGCTGTTTGACATTTGCCTTGATTTCTGCTCCTCTTTGATGGGGTTACACAGTAAATTGCTTTCAGGTACAGACTTGCCATAGCTACTGAGAGGCATGATGCTCCTAAAATCTTCCCCACTTTCTGTTTTACTGAAATGGCACAAAGGCACCAAAGCCACTAAAAAAAAGGAAAGAACTACTGCAATACAAATTAATGTGGCTACAGAAATGAAAGTTACAAACTGGGGAGAGGGATAAGGCAAGTACAGATATTTTCTTTGAAAACAATGGGTCACAGAAGGATGCTGAACAGTCCCTCTGCAATGGACCACAAGAAGAACCTTTTTTGGCAATACTGATACAGGCACAAGCCCATCAGGTAGCTCTGAATTGGCTAGATTGATCCATGGCATGCAGCCCTAGGAGCATCCAGCACTCAAATGTATGTGGTGGAGCAGAAGCAGACCCCATACTCAGGAAACAGAGCATAAAATGCATGGCCATGGTAGGAATCAAACTAAGATGTGATTTAAAAATAAAAGAAAATTGGAGTAGTGCTTTGCTTGCTGAGCTCTTTCCTTTATTTTTATTTGTTTTTATGCTCCTGTAAGTAAAATCAACAACTTCCTTTTCCCCAATAAACTGAAATTTTGCAGACCATTAATCCATAATATGGACAAAAGGCTTCGGGTGCATGTGAAACAAAATGAAAAATGGTCAGTCTGGTTCTTCCAGGAAAAACTGATACTTCACATGAGCAGTAAAGATTTTCCAGCAAGCAGCAGCACACACGTTTCAGCGCAGACCCACAGCGAGTAGAGGGTAATGGCTGTGAATATCATTTATGCACACTTAACTACCATTTAGTTAATGTTTAGGCAGCATTTTGAAAACGTAAAGTGCTGTAAAGATGCCAAATGTTATTATTATTAATAATCCAAGTGATAAATATGACTCCAAATTCTCTACTTTATCCTTGTCCTTCATGTCAAAGGGGTGTTTGCACGTATAATAAGCACAGCAATTCAGCAAGAGACTCACAGTGTTTGTGTTACTTGGAGTTCATGAGTTCATGAGTTTTACAAATGAGGGAATAAAGGACCAACTGGTTTCTCCCCAAATTTACTGGGTGTTCCACACACCTTCCCCAAATTAAGATGGAAGATTATGTTAAAATCCTGCTGTTAAAATACTGGGTCAGAGCTTTGCTGTAGCATTTAAAAGCCTATTTGGAAAGGGAAAGAGGTCAAAATGTTTTAATAAAATGTGTTTTCCTTTCAATGAATGTAAAAGAGAGCACAGGAAAGTAAAGCCAACAATAAGTGGGTATCTGCTGTCTGCCCTGGTCCCACTGCACCTCCCACCACAGCAGGATGGAGATGGACCACTGCTGGCTGTCCAGATTTAGAGCACCCAAGCCCCCTGATCTGTGTCCTCTCACAGCTTCACTTTGGCCCTCAGAGGAGGCCACCAGCCACCGAGCCCGAGGTCACAGAAACAATTATCCCCTCAGTGATTTTCCCATTTCCCTAAACCACTTCTCTTTTATTTGCACCTGCAGCACCATGACAAAATGTCAGCCAGGAGCCACTCCAAAAGCCACGGAGTTTCCAAGACACAGGTCCACCAAGAGTGCTTGCACCACAGTGGATTGCTCTTATTGCAGTAGCCCTCAGCAGGGAAAATAATCCGTGAGCCAGGGCCTTTGGTCTCTCCTTTTATCCTCAGAAATGAACCTACTGGTGCTCTCAGAGAAGAGGCTGTTATTTCAAGGAGGTGATCAGTTTGTGAGGAAGTGATAAGGGAATTTTTGTTCCATATGTTTTTTTCAGGTTTGGAACGGCCTTTGTGATTGCAACAGCTTCACCACTGAGCCTAAACATGAAGTTACTTCTCTGAGCGAATCATCTACCGTTCCCCTTATCGAAAAGCCAAAAGGACGAGACAGATTTCTAAAAGAAAGTCTTTTAAATATCTTCATTCACTTCAACAAACTGTATTTTCATGAGTTTGGCTCCCATTCCAGTGTTCTGTTACATTGGTTGGATGCTGAACTCTTGGATGCTCGGTCCAGACTTTGTGACTGGGGACACAGGCAGAGAACATGTGGCTCAATACACCCTTTGAAGGCTTTCTCCAAGACTTAAAAAAACCATCTTAGTTGAAAAAAAAGGAAAATGAGGGAAAAAAATCCCACAGAGACAGCCTGATCTTCTACTTTCTCACACTGGTATAAATCAAGAATAACCCCATGGACTTTGTAGGACTTGCACAAGTATAAAACTGCTAGAAATGAAAGGTTCACATTTCCTAACTGCAGCAGTTGGCCGGGTTTTCTTTAAATAGCTTCATTAATAAATACTTTGAAAAAGGAAAAAAAAAAAGTGCTCTTCCTCCCCCAATACTAATTGCTAGTGCTCAGATTTAATCTTCAGCATTTATTGTACTTCACCAAATCCCTAATAATCACCCCAGAAGACTCCTTAACATTGTTGTATAATGGGAAACAAGGGCAGGGTATTACTTTTTCATGTACAAAGATGTTTCATCAGGAGGCCAGATTTCTTCTATGCAGCTAAAGTACATAGAGCCTGACACTTTTAATTTCTTCCGTAATTGTGTCACAAGAGGGGTTTATGTCACTGTGCCTCTTTGCTGAATTCCAAGAGGCTCAATGCTATTCCCATGGTCATTGCCTCCTGCCTCTACTTTAAAATAATGAAGATTTGGGCTGAAATAAATTTGAAGATATCAAATAAGGACCCCTTGAGTTCCAGGGAAAGAAAATAAAGCAGCTTTTATTAAACTTGTTATGAGACCTTTCATGACCACTATTCTCGCTGTTCTCTTTGCTCAAAGCCTTTAGAGAATGGTCTCACTTTAGCCTAAACTCAGCTCTTTCTCAGCTCTCTAAGCCTCTGTAAAATTGAAGGACATTCACTCCAACACACGCCTTTAATAACTCAGTATGATTTAAACTTTCAATCTGCATTCCTGATTTCTGTAATAATTGAAAGGAATGCATTAGCAGCAGAAAAAAACCCCCACTTTTGCTTCATAAACTTTACCTTCATTGCCTCAGATTTTCAGTAGTTCTCAATATGTAAGTTTAATGGCGTGACCCTAACAAGAAACGATCAGCAAATGAAACGAACCAGTGTGTAGCTGCTCCACACGGCTACAAGTGTCAGCTGTGGCCTGCCTGCCATTAATTTTATTGTAACTCATTTCTTCAGGTTGAGTACAGCACGATTTAATGTTCCCATTCTCCCATTCCTGTTCTGCATGACAAATTGTTTTAATAAACATAAACCGGGTAATAATAAAGTAATAATAAGCCTAGCACTCACCTTATATCACTGCAGTTAAATTCTCCCACAAGCCAGCGCTGGTTACAGTGACAATTACAGTCGGGCCAATCCGCAGCCAGGCAAGCACAATGGACAGATTTAATATCGTTTGTAAATATGATTAGTGTGCTGTCATGTTATTGCAGCCTGGTATTTACATTTCTCTCTGGGGTTATTCACTACACCAAATCAACATTAAATAGTGCTCCCTTCTCTTTCCCTTAAATCAAATATACCTTTCTTTGTGCTCCGCTCAGAAGTTAATGAAGAAAATGGCATCGATTGTTAATATTCAGGGATCAATCAGTGCTTTACATACCTCTTTTTTTTTTTTTTTTTTTTTTTAACAGATGTACGTCTGTCTATATAACCCTGGAAGATTTCTTTCGAAATTCATAATCTCCCTGCTACCTCCTCCCCCTCCATACACACCCTTTAACATCAACGCTCGTCTGCTGACTCTCTTATGAAAAATGTTCAAATAATGAATGGCTGTTGTTTACAGAAGTAATTTCATGCTACATTTCCATTATTGCCTGGATTTGTTTAGCTTCTCAAGCTTCCCCATTTCCCTGCAATGAACTTTTAAGGAAATATAACCAGCTTTCACTGTTTATGCCATTATGTTTATAATAGAAGCCGCTCTCATTTGTGACATATTGCAACACTTCGTAACTGTGTGCAAATAAGCATCCTTAAACTTGTTAAGGTCAATTAATCATTGTACAAAAGCTTTTTTAGCCAGGACTTCCACCAGCATAAATCCAGCCGCGTAGCAGGGTAATGAAAGGGCTCTAGCGTGGACTCGGGTCCTACATGGCACAATTGTGTGCTTCAGATGTTAATAAAACTGCCTGCAGACGACACAGGTCTTTTTCTCCAAAGTTATTTGGCTCCTGCGGTCAGGCAGCACAGGTTGAATGCCTGCAGCCCAAATCAAGAGCAGACAAAAATTTATAATGGCTTCAACGACCGATTCCCACCAACCCCCCAAAAAATTCTAAAGCCACTTTTTCCACAGCAAAAGCAAGGAACCAAGCCATAGGACATCCTGCTGCGTTTGGCCCCACGGTGTTTCACTGGACAGGATTCGACACATGAAACACACTGCAACAAGCTCCCATTTCCAGACATCACAGAGGACACCATCAAAGGAGAGCGCGCGGCTGTCGGCGGCGCTGAGCCCTGGCTGCCGGGGCACGTGGATGGTGTGCCAGCGTGGAGCCCCGGCCTCCTCCCGCTGCTGGGCTCACTGCTCCGGGAGGAAGGGCTCCCTGGGGGACAGCAGTGCCAGCACCTGTGCCTGAGAGCCGCCTGGCACACACACTGAGGATGGAAAGGGCTCTCTTAATGAGCAGCAACCATGGCGCGCGCAGGCTGGCTCTTGCCCTTTGTGCAGTTAAGAAAGGGGAAATAATCGCGCAGTTTGTATTTATGCTTCCATCTTCAGCAAAGGGGTTCTCATCTCCTGCGCTTTTGACTGAATTAAGACCTATGTCTGAAATTTAAGACATGCCTTAATCAGGCTCAATAGGTTTCCTGCACGCCCGAGGCTGAGCGATGTCATGGTGCTGGGTGCATGTAAAATAAGCCTGGTCTGTGCCACCGGACTTGCGCTGATGTGTAAAGACAATGACAATGAACCCTCACCACAACCTCATTTAAACTGCAACAGTAAAATTCAGTGAAATATTTAATACTAATGGAGAACTAAAAAATATAGGATACCAGTTTATGAGGGTGACCATGTGCAGGCACACGCTATGCATTCACTAGCATTTAACTTGCACTTACTTTTCCATGCAAATTGAAGCATAAAGAGATGCCCCACGTTAGAAATCTACCTGAAGGGAAGTCCAAAATGTGTGACAAAGACCAGTACTCAGGTATGTATAATAATTACAAAGCTGACTCACACTGTGTTGTTTACTGCCAGTTAACTTTCCCATTCTACAAGTTCAAGTTAAGAAGGGAAAGGAAAGATTTAAAGAAAGCATTACCAGTCAGTCAGAGAGCATAGCTATTTTGTGGGGGATGTAGATAATCTGGGGACCAAAGCAGGACTTTTTTAAAGACCTATCTGTAGTTGTTGCTTTATTGAAAATGATAGATTTAAGAATATGGCTCCTGTGGTCACCCAGAGGGCATGGATCTGACTTACTGTGACTTGCTGATATTCTTTATTTAGAAGAGTCAAATGCCACAGCAAAATATTTCTGCTAAAAAGTGTATTTTCTGCATTTTCCTACCAAAGCTCAGCAAGGTGACAGCTAGAGAGGGGTGTCTGTGCATGTGTGGAAAAAAAAAAAGAGGGGGAAGAGCTGGGGTGTTACTAAACACAAGATCACAGTACTCGAAACATCCTACTGAGATCAGAAGAATTGTGAAGCATACCGAGGTGGTACTCCAGCTATTCATTAACTGCCTCTATCAGCTGGCCCGGAGATTAGAGCTTAATGCAATGGTGAAGTGTCCATATCACAGTAGCCATGGAGGAATAGCGAGATGTAATGAAACAGAATAGCTAGCCATTGAAAGTTGAAAAATATATTGATTTTTCAGTGCTTGATCACCCAGGAGGCTTTATCAGGTATGAATACTTGGGAACCATCTGCTAACTCTGTAATGGTATTTTAGGATTTGTGACAGACTCCAGCAAAAATAAAACTGCATGTTAGAAAATAACACATAGTGAAGCCTGCTTCTCTGCAATACATTCCACTGCTCCACATCTGCTTTTCTCATCCCTGCCTTTTAATTGTTCTCGAATTAGCTATAGCTAATGTGTGAGTACAAATTAAAATTGGTACACGGATTGAATTTCTCCCCACCTTTCACACCAAAGACAGCCCAGACATTTATAGCTGCATTTATCTCTACATCAGCTTGCATTACATGCGTGGTAAAGATTCCTCTCCTCCCCAAAGGAAGTCAGCAGGACCCCGGTTATTGTATTTAGCTATTGAACCTCCTTGTCAACATTTCTTAGCATTCATTTGTGTAAGTCAAAGAACAAAACCAAACAGGAACAGGCTTGGAGGCACAATATCTACATATTGTCTGATGTAAATAACACTCCTAGATATGATTGGCATTCTCCAAACAACAATCATTGTTATTGAAATGTGCCTCTATTCCCCTTGTTTTAATACTGAGAATGATTATGAAATCTCTTTGGGTACGATAAATCAGCTGAAAGATGTAATAACATGTTTCAGCTGTTGGAATGGATGTTTGATTACAGCTCTGAGGGTTTTTTCCTCATCTTGTTGCTAGTTTAATTCTTAAACCATTCTCTGATTTAACAAAAAATATTTTCCATATATCAACAGCAAATACACATTCTTGTTTACAGTGTGGGTAACTGAGCAGGAATCAGGTTGCATTTTAACAATGCAGGGAAAATATTTTTCTATTACAGTTTTGGTTAAAATAGTAAGTTAAGCTGTCATTTGAAATGATATTTAGTAAACACTTAACACCTAAGTAAAAACAGAAAAGATAAAAAAGGCAGGGGGGGAGGAGGACAGAAAGAAAAGGAGACTTTGGTCAGGCCATACTTGATTTCCATACACAGAGAAGAAAAATTCCACATCTCCTCTGCTGCCTCCCTCCATGATTGTACAAGCATCTCTTTGAGTAAGTGGTAGCAGAATTAATTTGCCCCAAAATGGTGAAGTGTAAGCGCAGGAAAATTGTTTCCCTCTGATTTTACACTGTAGTGGCAACACACAAAAGATGAAGGAAGTCAGACCGCACCACACAGCGGCAGCGAGAGCGAGGCAGCTGGACAGAGGCTTTTGAAGGATCTGAGAATCTGTGTGCAGCAAAGGCAGCTCAGCTTCTCCAGCTCACTCTCCCAGAAAAGATTCTGGCAAATAATGCCTTTCCCTTGAGTGTATTTTGTGGAGGAGAATAGGTGGAAAAAAAACCCGAAAAAACCATGGGAAACAAAAAGATTAGTACGTGGGTGGTTTCCCTTCCCAATCAACTTTCCTTCCCGTCCTGTGGGGCTGCCCCGTGCTGATGAGCACACTATGGAGGGTTTAAGGACATACCTTGATGTTCTCCCAAAGTTTGAAGAGCCAAAGAGGCAACTACATTCAAGACTGGTGGTGGGAAAATTCAGAGACATTTGGGGCTTCCCGAGGTCTTTAGAACTGCTCAGTGATGTCTTGCCAACATTTCAACAAGAGGCTCCTAAGAGAATTCCCCCTTGGCCTATGATAAACTCAGTGCCCCAACCGTGCCTTTGCTTGCCAAGAGGAGGGGCAAGGGGCAAGAAAACCATTCAAGCATTCTCCTATTTAAATGAAAACACTTTCTCATCATTGTAATCAAGAAAAGAGGCTGTCCTACTGTGAGAGAAACCCTACACCACCCATTTGGGTGGAACTGCACGCACTCTGTCTCCCTGCAGGAAAGAGAATTGCATTTGTAAGGAGAAATCCTGGTCTGGGTAGCAAGACATCCACCCAGGATGGAGTAAGCAAAGTCTCAGGCATTTCTCCCAGGGTGCCAGAAACACTTGAACCCAGAAAACAGTCAGGGGTAGCTGTTAAGGGCAACCCTAAGGTGACATTCACATGAGCAGAGCTCCCCAGGGTGTGCTACAATCGGACACATGCTGGCAGCTCAGGCCCCACCCACAGGGAGACAGAGGGAGGTTTCCTATTCCCCTTGCCTCCTTGGTTTATTGTGCAGCCTGTCCCTACTCTTGGAACAGGCAGGCTTTTTAATTAGGACACATAACTCACTCTTACCTAAAGACACCTGCACCTTGAAGAAAATGTTTCTAGCGTTCAATGGAATTACAGAATACCTTTAAAAACTTACTCAGTGCTTAATTCACTCCCCTCTTTCTGACCTTTATTCAAGGGGAGAACTGCCAACTGCACAAAATCCTGCCAGCACCAAGGAGCTTAATTGTGCAGATTACAGTCTGTTTGTAACACAGATTATTGAAACACACTTGGACCCTTCACATCCCCATGTTTGATTCAGTAATAGGTTCAGCATTAGATAAAGGAGATTTGTTTTGATCCTCTCCTTGCAGATGCAGAGTGCCCTACACCTTTTGTATTCCAGACTCCATCATCCATGACCTCTTTGCATAAGTGAAGGAGTCACAATAGGCTGCTCCATACTGTAATTCCCAGATCCCCACTTTTGGGGGTGCAAGAAAGGCAGGAAGAGATTTAGCTCATGGTTTATATGGTAGCCTAAAAAAAATAATTGCACATCTTATTCTACAAAGAGCACATTTCTCTGAGAGATTCTGGCACTGTGTGGCACAAAAGCTAAGCATGGCCATATTTGAAAGCAGAGCACATAGTATTTTTAAAACAGAAAAAAGTGAAAATTGCCTTTTGAATTTCAGAGAATGAGGTGAAACAGAGCCAGAATGGAAAACTTATCCTCAAAATATATGAAGTTAAATAATTTCCTTAGGTTCAATTTTTTTTCCTCTTTCCCAGGCTAAAAATTTAATGAGAAAGTAATCTCCTCACCCTCCTAAGAATTTTGAAAGAAGCTAAAGCATTTTATTTGCCACCTGTTGGAAAAGCACAGAAATCACCTTGAATTTCTAGCTATCACATGGTAATTACAAATCAATCCTCCCTGCCTCAGAACCAAGGCCTGCTCCACAGCCAGCCATCATCACTGCAGGGTCTGTGTTGGCAAGGTCAGGTTTTTACTTTGCATCTTCATTCTTCAGCTTCCTGTGCTTCAACAGTTGGATTTGATGACCTTAAAGGTCTTTTCCGATTTTAATGTTTCTATGATTCTCAATATTATTATAATTAACAAATCAAGAGGTTTTCTTCAAACACTATCCAGTATGTGTTTTGTGAGGCTACTGCTTACACTTCACTGCCCTTAAAACAGGAGGGGAGGTGAGTGGAGACACCAAGTTGTGGTCATTAGTGCCAGTCAAGTGTATCAGGACTGAGGGGTGTTACTCAAACTTCAACTTGCACACAGCAACTCTGCTGTGGCTTCTCTTCTAGTTTACTGCCTTATAAAGAAGGTAGGAGGTGGCAACAGCTTTCCCTGGCATTTATGTGCTTTTAGTTGCCTGATAAAAGTACTTTCCTCTCATAATCTCTGCACAGCACCAGACTAAAAGTGCAGAGTACACTTTTAATTTGAGCACACACTCGTAGCTGTGTGCAAATTCCTTGCTGCTGTACTGGTGATGAGCAGTTGTATGTGGAACAAATTGAAGAAAGCCACACACTAATTTCCTAAATGTACTTTTTTTTCCTCCAATAGTAAGGAAGTGATGAGTTTTAGATGAGGAAAAAACATCTATCTGCAGCTCAATGAACTGAAAATGCAGAAAGTAAACTCCTGCAGCCTTCAGAAGTACCCAAGAGTAACATAAAAGTACTAACCTCTACAAATTTTATGATGAAACTAAATGGAGTCAGCAAATTGAGAGGATGACAAGGACAGAGGAACACCAAAACACACCTGAACTACTGTGATAAATGAAAATAACAACTTCTTGTTTTAACAAAATACTGCTGGTCCTGTGATACATACCATAAGCTGGCAGAGTACTTTTATTATACTTCAGCAAAAATTGCGCATAACTGTCAGCTCCCTACTTGTCCAGTTCTTGGTAGCAATGCTGCATCTCATATTCAGGACAGTTTTGCTTCTCTTAGGGAAAAATCAAGGGGGCAGCAGAAGCAATTATTTCTCTTACTGCATTGTACCTTTCTGCTACGAGACACCAACTCACACTGGGCATGCATTTGAGAAAATTACTTTCTATAAATTTTATTTTCAGTCACAAAGAATGCCACTGTCATCTGAGAGCCCATGAAACTCTGTTTCAAGAGAGCCAGGATTGCCAACATTTCTAAAATTAGCTCCAGTGGAAGAAGCTCAGAGCTGTGCAGATGGGTGGAGGAACTCATAAGGTTATCTCACTTCTGGAGGTCTGTAAAACAACTTGATAGTGTTGGTTTAATGCTCAAGTTTTACTGCATACCAGTAAATGTAGATTTGGGGTAATAAAGTGTTTGCTGAATGCTCACAGTACCTGGGTGATTTTACAGCTGTGGAGCTGTGCATCCATATACTCTCAGTTAAACACAGATGTAGTTTTCCAGAGGAATTCTCACCTTAGTTCATTGTTTTTAAATTTCAGCAGAACCTCATCTTTGCTCCTTTAGGTCAGCAGGTTCATCTAGAAGAGACTGCCTTGCCCATCATGCTGTTAATAGCTTCCTTACGGAATTTTCTTGCTTTTAGTCACTCCTGCTGATCTACAGAACATTTAAGGGAGGTCTGTGCCTAATGGTGCAGGACATGGGGTACTGCTTTCTCCTCACTTCTGGCTGATAAGTTACTTCCAAAAGCAGATTCAGTGCTTCAGCTGTTTTACTGGGTAGGTAACTGCTGTCTTAGAGTTCTTACACCACTGTAATCTGAAAAAGGGGGCTGCTATGAATATAAATTAAGAGGGCAGGGTAGGTAAGTTGTATGAAAACAAAGGAGTGATACTGTCCTTCAAAAAAGATCCAGTCAAGCTTGTCTGCTAAGCTGTCGCTGGACACCAGCAATGTGCAGAGAAAGCTGGTGCCAGTTCTCTCTCAGTGGTGTGTTTAGCCCATTGATAAACCGAGTTTAGGCCTCTACAAAATGGTATGTACCACCCCAATCAGTGGCATTCAAGAGCATTCTTTCTGAAAGAGAAAGGAATGCCCTTGAAAGGATGAAGCACCCACCACCCCTACACTGCCAGGAGAACCCTTTGTGGAGAGACACTCAATCTGATTTGAAAGCATTATGTGACCAGCTAAGCAGATCAGAACTTTTGGGAAATTATTTATTTGTGATATTTGTGAAGAGTGGAGCCTCATCAAGGTCTTGGAGCTCCAAACATTGCTATGCACATGCTCCTACAAACTCACACTGCTGCAATGTGATTACTAGCACAATGAGCTGCCACGGAGGGGGTGGGGGGGTCGGGTTGGAAAACATAATAATTATTACACTATTAAATCAGAAACAAGGATTTTAAGATAAAGTGCCAGGAATTCAAAATCATCATCTGCAATAGAATATTTTCCCAAGTTCTCTTGCAAGGTATCCTAATTTGGTAGGATACTTCAAAAAGCATATTTCAAAGTGGAAGGAGTGAGTGCTAATCCCTGCCGATAGCAGAACAGTAATTTTCACTGTGTAGGTGATATGCCAGTAGCAAAAAGGGCTCTTAGAGACAGGCTTTCAAGTTGCCTCCATATTTCACATGTAAATAAACTTTTTCTTCAAATGTTCAATAGTGATAATTTTGTGAAAATTCTGGGTTAGTTGCCTGCTCATGAGAGCAGTCCAGAATTCTTCCTTTTCAACGAGAATTTTAAGGATTCTGGCATAAGAAAAAATACCTCTTATGTGAAACTAAATGGTCATATAACTTTCACTCAGTCAGATAAAACCAGAAGACTATCAAATATTGCAAAATACATAAAAGCATAAGTTTTCTTTTTCATTGTTCCTATTAAATCATTTGGGTCCCAATTCTACAAGAGGTTCTGCATTCTTATCCTTATTTATAAGGTTGTGTTTGCCTTACTGGTATGTAAAGAAGTGTAAAATACCACAGATTAGAATGGTAATATTCTATAATAACAATAGTGGTATAAACAATGAGAAATCAAGTAGAAACAGTTTTTTCTCTTTCAGAAATTTTTTTGAGGTTTTGTATTTTTACAGCCCCAAATCTGCATAAAAATCACCTTAAAAATCTTAAAAGTGTTCACAACTAAAAATTAGAAGGCTACTCAATTTGATCATTTTGATAAAATATATTGTTTCAACAACTTTGGAACATTTCACTCCCACTTGACCACAAATTTATGTTTTCTAATCTGTTTTTGAACCTAAAATCAAAAGATTTTGTACCAAAGTATACAAACATATGTCTGATATTTTCAAGAGCTTGAAACCATTTAAGTAGAATAACTTTGCAAATATTAATCTACTTCCCAAAAATCCCACTAGCTTGGACAAACCACAGGGAAAGGAAAAGGATACCAGGTCAGCTATAACAGATCACAGAGAGCATTTAAGCCCCAGGTTAGATTCCCTGAGGCAATTTGTAAATAAACATCCCTGTGTTCAGTCTGGGTCTCTCACTACAAGACAGACATTGAGGTGCTGGAGAGAATCCAAAAAACAGCAACAGAACTGGGGAAGGGTCTGGAGCACAAGTCCTGTGAGGAGCAGCTGAGGGAGCTGGGAGTGTACAGCCCTGGAGAAAAGGAGGCTCAAAGAGAAACCAACCCATCCCAGCAATGATCATGTTTAAACTCTGTTTACAGCTGACAGAGCACCAAAGCTTTAACAATTTCTTAGAACCAAATTATTTGGGAGCTATGCTATATTCCAAAACTTAGTGCCTTCCCTCTACTATTTATTGACATCCCCATCATCTCACTCTAGCAGAAATAGACTTCTACTGAATAAAACAAGCAGACACTATTCTTCATAAATACAAACTAAATAAAAAGCTGCTTGCCATACAGGTCAGCTACATGAAATTTATCACAAGACCTCAAAAGTTTTGCAGAATGAGAAGAAAGTTATATGAAAATTAACTCCCTAAAGTAAACAGCCTATATAAAACTTGGAACAGAGTATAAAAGAAATATGCACATACACTTGTATATACTCTGTGATTAGCTTTTCTTCTGACCAATTAGAGATATTCAGACAAAAATCACAAAGATCATTCAGTAGTGTTTTCTACCACTTTTGTACACTTTTCATTACATGTAATTCAGAAACAGAAACACATTTATGTTGGCCCCTGAACTCTTGCATTGGTGTTTCTCACCCTCTTTGTCTATGTTAAAATTACATCCTTGTTTTGTTTTGTTTTTTTCCATAAAATGCATTTCCTATTTGCATGGGAAAAGTTCATCTCCCCCAAGTATTTGTGTTACCTAATCTGTGAACAAAGATTTAAATGTCTGAAGGCCTTCAAGAAAATCTATTACTTTACGTTTAAAGGTTAAATTTGAATTTTTCCAGCATCTACCTCTTCTTTTGCATTTCTGTCAGAATTTCTGGATGTTTGTGGCAAGCCTGTTAAAACTACTTGCCTACTGCCTTTTGAGAAACTGTCTTTCTGATTAATAGAGCTGTTTCACCAGTCTTGCCCATTCAACCAATGTATTCCTTACTTATGCCCATCATTTCCTGTAACTATAACTCAAGTGGCTTTGCCCTACTGTTTGAGCCTCAGAATCCTCTGACAAGGACAGCTGCTGTTCCCAACTGTGTCTAAATAAAATGGACTTCATTTGGACAGAACCCCCCCCCCCCAATTTTATAATTAGAATATATCGCAATACAAGTGTTCTAGAAGCACTGGAAGATGGGGCCTGTTATATGCATTCCCAGCACTTCTCTCTCTTCTCCTGGCCTTGCAGTGGGTCACCACAGAGGTGCTTTCAGCTCATCTGGGGGAAGCCAGAGCTGCAGTACTAGGTGTTATCTTCCTTGGATGGCCCAGACCAGCATCAATTCTCTTCCTGATCATTACTATACCTCACTCAATAAGGGTAAGGACTGATGAAGGTTTTGTTTCTAAAGGTGACAGCACCTAACCTAATAGCAGAGAGGAAACCCAGAGACAGAGCAAGTCACTGTGCCCCACTGCAGAGGCCACTGTGGGAAAAGAGAGCTTCAGCTCCCTTCAGCTGCCACATCTACAGGTGCCCAAGGTAGTTCTCATTTTGATTAGCCAAGTCCACGCAAAACTGAGAAAGTTGGAGTGTTATTGCTCTAATTATTCTGTTCTTTTTCTCTGCCTTTTTCTGCCTCCCTCACCCCTGGGCTCTTTAAAGAAAGGCTCCCAGAGCTCCCATTCAAGTGGACTGAAAACAGTGTCAGTGGGGGCTGACTTCTGCAGCACGGGTTGCTGTCACCAGTGACCTATTCATCAGCACCAGCACCAGCCTGGCTTTGTCTTCTGCTCCGCTAAACAAACTGATGACAGACTCAGTTCTGCTGCAGAAATATTGTGAATTAAACAAAGCACAAAGGGAGCAGGCAGCAGGGTTGAAACATTTAGTGGAAATAGGGGAGCTGGTCAATAAAAGGAGATGGAGTCTGGATCAAAAGGGGATGACTTACAATGGGACATGGGCTAAAAAGGGGTGTGCACTATCCCGCAGGTCAAAAATGACAAAACGCTGTGGTCCCGAAGCCGTCACCTTCTGCACAGTAGGGAGGGATCCGGGAGCAAGGAGAAATGCAAAGCTAGCAACTCAATACATAGGAATTGTACAAAAGGAAAAAAAACCATAAAGGGTCAAATTTTAGTGTGCTTGCAACAAGCTGAGACCACTGATCTGCATGAACAAAACAGAATAAGTGTGTAGAGGAGGTGCTGGAAAGAAAGAGAAACAAAGGAAGATAGGGAAGAGTGAGATTTTAGCTTAGTGGTTCATCTCAGGCTTGGGACAGCTGGCTCCATTTCAGGACTCTGCCATGTGTTTCCTGTGGGCATTTAATCTCTGCAATTCAGTCCCCATTAATGAAGAAATACTTAGGGGGAGGATATGACACGCTTTTTGTCTGGAGAATCTCCTAAGTTCAGCCATATTCATAGTTTGTTGAAATGGAAAGATGTAAAAAACCCCCTGTATTTTGAATTTTTTTATTTTGGTGGCATTTAAATGAATCACATTTACTCTTAAATAAGTTTTCAAAGCATTTAACTTCCATTCACACCTTTCTATCATTTTCTACCTTTGAGTTCTGAATACAAATATCTGACTGGTGTCCAGTGAATACAGAAATATCTGAATGCTAGCCAGAGATCTTCTTCTTCACTCTTTTTCTGTTTTTCCTACTTTTGCTTCTGCTCTTGTGTCAGGTTCCAAAATGCCTTCTCTTCTGGAGAAGGTTAGAGGAGATGAGAAGGAGTAAAATTGTAATGCCTGTAGCTTTCCAAAAAATAAGTTAAAACATTAATGATATTTGAGAAAAGTAATTTCCTCAGTTTAAAGGGGTTTGGCACATTTTCAGTGAAAAGGCGGATTTTTTTTCCCCTTCCTTTCTTCCTTCATGTAATTTCATTTAATTTAAATGTATTTTCCTCCTTAATGGTTCACAGAAAGAAAGAAACCCAGAAGAGTAAAATAGCTAGAGAAAACAGAATTTCTTTGGATATTAAAAGACCCCTCTGCATTTCAGCTATGCTTTTTTCCCCTTGGAGATCTGAAATGAAACCCTGGTGCCATACACACGTCATGAGAAAATGTATCTTTTTAAACTCTTGTCTATGTGACCAACCTTCATAATCCTAACAGAGGGTTATGGACCCTGCAAATGGATTCCTATATCCATTGTTGGGGTGACTGCAGCCAGAGGGGAACACATCTTGGCTGCCTTGAGGTAGTGAACTGCTTTCCTCTGTCATGGTAAAAATTAAGGAAGGTAGGTTCTTAAGGAATGTACCACCAATAGGTGTCCTGGATAATATGGAAAATCTGCCTGTGTCCTTAAAACCTGTGCATGGATGGCACAAAATTCACTGCCCCATGGATGAGCTGATATTTGTCAGACAGAGCTGCCCAAGATGCCTAGAAAATGCTCAAGCTGCCCAATCATCAGCTGCTCCTAACTATGGTAGTTCCACAGAAACCAATTCCCAGATCTGTCCCAGGAGTTTAAATGCTGGCCACCTGGCTGACAGTCTAGCAAGTAATAAAATAATTCAAACAGGTCAAGTTACCAGCTCAGAAACAGTGAGGGGTTATTTTTGCTTCATGCCACGGAGAGGAAAATTTCCAGTCTTCGTTCAGAATTGGCCATCATTATTAAATACATACATGGATGGGCTTTTTGGCCTGATATAAATGACTTAAAGCTGTGATTCAAATAGGTCTATAAAGTGCTTCTATGATGTTCCTCTCCCTTCCTTTTTTCTTTTTTTTCTTTTTTTTTTTTTTTTGAAACTGTCTCTGCTCCACTGTTCTTTGTAGAGATAAGCCCTTGAAAATAACCCTTCTTAAGGTGTAAACTTGGTGACTGTACATTATAGTAAAACATTTGATTTGTTATAGGCTAGAAAAATAGAGAAGTTGAAATCTCTTCATGGTGTATTAAAGGTCACACAATTATAATAAAATCTTGCTCCAGCAGCTCCAGTCACAGACAAAATCAGTCTCAAATTTCCAGTGAACAATGAAGTCCCTACAGGGTTTCAGCTTCCCCAGGAAATCAGGGTATCTCAGGCTGTGTTGATTTTAAGAGTGTCCTGAATGGCCATCATAAAAATTGTGTTACTCAACCCAGTCACAGTTCTTTTGGGGTCTTCTGATTGAAAAAAACCACTTTTTACTTGGGCCATGGCACTTTTCTGGGTCCAGGAACCCAAAGAGCAGCAAGCTCTGCTCTGTCTGGATGAGATGCCACAAACTTGAATGTAATATCCTAGCATGCCACACATCTAAATAAAATAATAGTAATACAGAACAAAAAACGACATCCTCACAATACAAGCTAATCTTCCTGCTTCCCATCAAGCGAAACATATTGACAACTGACAATAGGCAATTAATAGATTAATGAGTATAGCTCTTATCTGTCTACATTATGAGTTTATCTGGTTGTAACAGGATGAACACAACACGGGCCTGCGCTCACAGGAGTGCTGCCCCAGTAGAAATGAGATCATTGCAGCAAGATATGAATGCAGTATTTTGATTACCAGGTATCACTCAATGGAACAGAACCCCCACACTCATACTTCATTCTATACATTTTAAAATTATTCAAGGGCAAAGAACAGAATATAATTTGCTAGAGAGAGAATTAGAGGGAAAGGTTTTACAAAAGCAGGAGAGATTAGGTTTTGATCCAGGGTTAAGACCACTGCCTCTGGCACACACAGAATCTGTCAAGATAGATGGTGGAATGTAAAAAAACCTTTCCACCTAAAACTCAGACTAAACTCAGTGATATCTGCAAGGCTGAATAATAAAATAAACTTTTAAAATCCTTTGATAACCCAAATAAAAAAATAAAGCACACAAACTAGTTTTTGAATGGTTCTAACTCAAAAAAAATGGGGGTGTTCCTGGCAGTGGTAAGTTCACCCACACCATGGATAAATTGATAAATTTGATCTGCAGAAGCACGGAGGTGCACTGAAGGATGCTGTGCTTCATGTGAAACCCATGGAAAAGCAGATTTTCCAAAGGACCTAGGTAGGAAGGTAAACAAGGTATGAATCTGGGGAGCCAGAGAACCATTATCTCCATTGCATTGACATTTTCTCCCAGGAACACTTGCCAGTTGTGTGTGTCCCGAGCTCTGTGCTTACTTGTTCCCTATTTCCACCACAGAAGGAAGCCAAATTTACTTCTCTCATGCCCAGAGCCAAGTTCTGCCCGTTCTTCCTTGCATGTGTAATCTAAGTTTTCTCAAGGGGTCCATTTGTACAGATAAAGCGAATTTGCCCTTGATAGCACTGTAAAGTTTCAAAGCAAATATTGTGATGGTTTTTGTGGGTTGGCAAACACGATCTGCAATTTGCTGTGTGGAAATTGCTGTCCTGCTCCAGAATTATGCAGGCTTTCATAATGACTAACGGCGTGAGGCAAACGCAGCAGGACTGTTGCATGTTGATCATTCTGTACAATTTTGCTCATAGGCTGTTTGTTTGGTTTCTTTCAGAGCCCAGGGCGGCCAAAAGCACCAGTGGAGTGAATTTTGGATCAAGCTTGATGTTATTCCATTGCAATACACCAGACAATAAGAAGTGAGAGATTGATTCTGATTTGAACTGAGCCTCTGAAACCAAAGGTGCAGTCCTGGTGATGACAGTCCCCTGGGAATGCCATGTGGAGGTTCAAGGTCCCAGCTACTCACTCCCAGCCCTTGCAGAGCAGCCTGTGCCTTTGCCTCCCTACACCAGGGCACAGCATCTGAGGTCCCTGTTTGGCTGCTGGTTGGTAATTCCTGCAGCAGAGCAGGGGAAGAGCTGCAGGCAGGGGCATTTAAATCACAGAAGCAAAAATCACCACAAGGCATTTCAAACTTTCCTTACACCTGGACCTCTGCTGTTTTAAACTACTGTCATGGGAAGGGGCTCAAAAGCTACTTCTGCACGTGTCTATTTGGATGACAAAAAGAGCTATATCAGCCCAGAGAAACATGGAATTGTTATATACTGCATTGAAGAGGAAATTCAGTTTGTGTCTCATTTTTAAGAGCTAATATTCTTTTATCTGATCAAATGGTAAACAGCATTGGTAAATCAAGTTTTGATGGCATATGTATTTGCAAACAAAGCTTTATATTCAACCTTTTCCAAGATGATCCCAACAAATCTGTGTTGATATCCTCTGTGGTCACATTTTTTAAGAGCTTGAAAAATAGAACAGCCTTCCATGCACTGCTTTAAACCATGTACATGCACTTCTACATTTCCTAATTGAATGGGACCTTCTAGGCATGCAGTGAAAAGCAGCTTTGGAAAATCAGTGTAGAGAGGGACAGAATGTTTTCCAAATGCTGATTTAATTCTGTACTTGGGTATTCTATTCCACAGGAAAACAAACTACAACTCCCCTACTGAGAACAGCAATGTGTCATTCAAACACATCCCTCATGCTCAAGGGATGACAGGTTCATGGATTCCTCCCAGAGCACCCTGCTACACTGAGCTGAAGCTCCTGGGCCCTCTGAAAGGAACTGTACAAACAGGATGGCACAAAAACTGTGAGCTGCCACAATTCTCTTAAACACACTCCTTCCACGGGCACTGCCCCCCACTGTTTCAGCTGGATGCCTCAGGACTACTCTGATATCACAGCCCTGTCACCTGGATTTGTCATTCCTCTTCCCAGGGTGGGAGGAACCCTGGAATACTGGAAGGCACAAAGCCACCTGTACTATACCCTGGGAAAACCAAGCCATGAGTGTTTAACACAGCTTGGTGTACATTGGCTCCTTATCTTAGGGGGTGAGAAGTCCCAGGGGTTTCCTTTCCCCCAGCATTTCTGGAAAAACTCTTCAATTTTATGGATCGATCTGGGATCTATCGTTTGTGGTTTCTGGGGAGAACTGCTGACAGAAATACCAAGAAACATCCCCAGCCTGCATTACTGGGAGATTAGAGGATAGGAAATCAGTTTGAGCAGAGTGGTCGTGACTCACTCATTTCTTTGATGCCATGAGATGATGTCAAAGAGGTCACTGAGGTACTTTGGTGCCTATGGAGAAAAAACTGTCACAGAGGACAGCAGCCTTTGGTCACACAAAATTGCCTCAGTTCCTTAGGCAGGGGATGCCTACTTGCAAAATTTTCCATACAGAGAACTAAAAAAAAAAAAGAATTCTCCTCAGCCTGTGTTTGAATGTGTGGACCGAAACAGCTTCAACAGAGAGCAAGAGAAAGAAAAACAACTGTCAATAGCCAACAGTGCTGACTGCTAATAGACAACAGCTTCTCTTGACATAAAATGGTGCTGCTCCAACGAGGTCAGGGGAAGAAGCAATGTTTTATCTTAGCTAAAGAATATCTGGACATAACTGTTTCTCACTTTTATATTGTAATTAATACTTAAACGTACTTAAACATTTTCCTGTGAAGCAGTTAATGAAGCAATGCTTAGATCTTTGGACACATTTACAGCCCATTATTTAAGATATAGGAAAAAGCAAGGTCCTTTAAGAAATGAAGCAACAGGAGCCATTAACCAAAACAAAGAGATCACAAGACATGTTAAGCAGCAATTGAACTAAGTGGCTACCTTCCAAACCAGCATTGCAAGGCTGGAACAGGTGGGACAAGGGATTTCAGACACACTTAGGCTGGGGGAAAAGACAAACCCAAAAATAACAGGTGCAGACAAGGATGTAGGCTCAGGGATGCTTAAAATCTGATAGCAAATACATTAACCATAGAATCTCTCCTATGTTCGGGAGAGGTAATGGAACCATGTTTGTTCTTTGCAAATAAACAGGATTACAGCATGGGTAGAACCAAATTTGATATTAATTCCCTCCTTTCACTATTGTTCCTTGCTGGTTTCCCCAGTCTGGAAAACCCACTGGCAATTTAGCTCCAAAGGACAACACAAAAGAATCAGAAACCGTTTGAAGACAGCTACACACACATTCTCCACTCTCCCATATCAAAGCTCTGCTCTCCCAACCTCTTTGGTCCTCTGTTTTGGTCTGTAAAATGGAAATAACATGGCAGAAGGGAGTGAGAGTCACAGATCATGAGCCCACTCAGCGAAATCTGGGAGAAGGATCTCCCCTTCTGCCCCTCAGCATTTTTATGTCTGCAGTACCCCTCCCTTGTGGTAAGAGCTACCTACATGGAGAATATCTGGTTTAGTTCTATGCACAGAAGCTACTTCTACTCAAAATATTTGTGGAAAACCACCAGTTTCAGATGAGTGGCTGAGGAACCCCAATTAGAACAGAGGAGGTTTTACCCTCCTTTAAATATAAAGCTCTTTACAAATATCAGACTGTGACATGACATCAGCTGTGAATGTAAAACAACATAGGTATGTGTTTTCCTGCAACAACAAAAATTTAAAGATCAAATACCTTTCCCTTCAGATTCCCCATACTGATTTCTGAGAATCTAATGAAACACAAAGTATGTTTACAAAGTAGAACGTTTGCATATGCTTCATTAATTAGTTTGGCAAGGCCTCCACTACCAAAGGTGCACGTATTTTTACACAGGCTTCAGCAATCTGCCTTGGAGCTTTCAATATTCATGTTTCTGCACTATTTGTGCTCTGTATCATTTCATTATATCTATATATATGTAGAGAATTTTTTTAACAGATCTTGGAATTTTTCATCCTGCTAGGATTTCTAAAAATCCCTCCAGAAAATCTTCCATTGAACTTGACTGGAAAAGGAGAGGTGGTGCACACTTTTCCTTTTCTTGGAGCTCCATCTCAGTCCAACAGCAACACTGTCCATGTAATCTTGGCATCACATTTCACACTAAGCTCATAATGAGCTGAATTTTCAGTAGAACTGACTGTGAATTTTCAGATGAAACAACTTCTCATTGGAATACAACAGCTTGCTCAAACAGAATGTTTTGGGCTTTGACAACCTCCCAGCTCAACACACACAGGGATGTCTTATAAAACTGCTTATGGGGCTCCTAAATCAACATTTTTTGGCAAAGGGGTGATGGACTTCCTAAGTTTACTGTGACACCTGAGGAGTTGCTTTCTCCCAGTTTGAACAGAAACAGGAATAAGGAAGAGTTGTTTTTCTGAAGTCAGTGTTTCTGAATTTCCTTTCCATCTCCAATTCCCTTTTATTACATCTCACCCCACACCCAAACATCCCAACAAAGGTCTTATGGCAACACAGAAATGTTAAGTGCCACCTTCTCTGTCCTGGTTACTAAGAGTAGTAAGGGGTCTACTAAGAGTAGTAAGGGGGAGGAGAGGGGAAGCACTGAGAAAAGTGAGGCAGCAGCAGGCTCTAGAGCCTTCACACAGATTTACCTGGCTGCTGCAGCACTGGACTGGCTTAAGAGCTTTTTCCATCTTTCCAGCTTTCACTTTGGGTTTTATTTCAGGAAAAAGCCATCCAATGCCAGTGCTTGTGGCAGTGCTTCACAAGAACAATCTAGAACATCCAAAAGCAGCAGATGGTAAAACCCACAAAAACTACTATGATGCATTAAACTCCCAAAGCAAAGGGCACATCCTCATGCAGAACCTGTCCTGTCTCTCCTCAAATAATGACACAACATGCTGAAAAATCTTCCTACGCATTAGAAAAATAAGGAGGAATGGGAAAGATATTGGAAGGGAAATGCAAACCCTAAGAGGGCTGGAGAACTGCCTTCCTTATTTTCACACAATTATTTTCAACTTCTCACAAGTATACACTCATGTACCTTTGTGTGGTGCTTCAGCCCCTAGCAATCATCAAATACTCCTTGAGTGTTTCTGAAGTTAGGAGCAACTTTCTCAAGGTTTATGTGCTCCCTCTAAGAACTCCACATCCACTCAGTCAAGGCAGAGGCAGGGGCTGGACCACATGCTAGAACATAACATGTCTACCTCATAAAACACGCTGTACCCCCTGAAACCAGGTACCCCTCAGGCTCAATCCTGCCTGCTGTGCACTGTGTGCAGCCATTCAATAAAGCCCCCAGCATTTTACTGAGCCTGGACCATCACACTGGACAACATAACAGGATCAATGAGGGAGATGAGGATAAAGACCAAACAGCTCTGGAGATGTCCTGGCGAAGAGGAGTAAACAACAGGCCTCCACAGAGAAGGGGGATAGAAAACTCAAATCACACTGAAATTTATCAAAGCTTAAAGCTGTTTACAATAATGGCTAAGGGTGAACGATTCGTTTCAAACCAGGCCAAATTGAGGAAAAGAATCTTGATGCACGCACCAATTTTGTTTCTCAAAGTCAAGAATTGCCTAATCAATAGTAGTGCTAAAAGGAGATGGACACTCTCAGGGGTACCATTACAAAGAATTGCACTGGATTTTAGCCACCTGGCTCCCAATTGCTTTAATAGCTGTCACATGGCTAAAACACAGGCTGAAGCTTTCAAAAGTTTACCTCTTGGTCTTCCTGAGCATCTACTGCTGTCAGGTGGCAAATGCAGGGCAGCAGGAGGGATTTAGTCCTGCATTGACCAGAATTAGACCATGCCCAAGAATTTGCACTGCTGCTGCTGCAAGTGTCACTGGGTGAGGAAAGGCAAAGCAGGAGAGGGTAAAAGGGGTGAATGAGAGAAAGTGAAAGAAACTGTACTTAACCCTTCCCCTGTTGATGTGTTGATAGCAGCCTGTACCAGGTACTCACATTGTTGGCCTAATCCAATCAGCCCCCCTCTTCCATTAGCTAAAAATAAACTGGCACTTTTTAGGTAATGCTCAGACTGCTCCCCCTTCTCCAAACTGTGCTCCAAATCTTAATGGAAAACCTCCAAGGAGTTGAAGGCTTTAAATCAAATAAAGAAGCAGACACAAGGAGAAAAATCCAATCAGAGCAGAAAGGGTTGGATTAGACAGGAACTGTTTTTCCCCAATTGTCACCAGCACTGAACTTCACAGAAGCAGTAGCTGGAAAGACAGAAGGAGGCAGACAAAAGAGAAGAGGAAGGAGGAGTTTCTCTCTATCAGACATAATTTTACAGAAGGAAAGGTGGTGTCATGTCAAGAGCATCAGGGCTTGACTTGATTCCTGGGCCTGCTCATGGTCACCTATGGGGTGGGGAGTACCCCCATTCCTTTCTCAGACAGCTTCCACAGCTCCAGAGCCTTCCAGGGATGAGGAGAGAAATGGGAGTTGGCCTTGGCAGCAACCCCCTCTCAAGAGGTCACCTTATGGTGAGGGTCTCGTAGAATGCAGAAATGACCAGCAAGATCAACCACCTTTTGAAAGGAGGTGGGCAATACTCAGTGAACCACAACATGAGGTGGAAGGACCCTAAAGATGACTAGACCAGAGTTACTCAGAGTCCCGTGCAACCTTGGTCACCTCCAGGGATGGGACATCCACAACTTCTCTGGGCAAATTTTTCCAGTGTTTTACTGCTTCAATGGTAAAGAATTTCTTCCTATTATCTGACCTAGATCTACTCTCTCCTAGTTTGAAGCCATTTCCTCTTGTCCTATCACTCTCTGTCACTGGGAAAAATCCCTTTTCAGCCTTCTTGTAAGCCTGCATTTAAGTATTGGAAGGATGCTATAAGGTTTTCCCAAACATTGTCCTGAAGAACAACAAATCAAAATGTTTCTAGGTTGAAGTTGTTGGGCAATGCAAATAAAGAAAATAAGTAAATCAAGGAACATAAAGAACCCAAAGTAACAGAAAATACCCCCATCAATGCTGGAACAAAAGCTGAGTTTATAACTTAGGATGTTTGAAAAAAAATTTAAAAATTAAAAAAAATATAATAGGATTTGTGTACTATCAACACACCTGCTACCCATTTAGTAAACTGAACAGCTAAAGTTTAGAGGACTAATGGTTAGATACTGGTTAGGAGAGAAGAAAGACATGACAAAGTATGACAAAGTATTTCCCATAATACTAGATAACTGTTATAGGCACCCAAAATCTAGGAATTTTATATATATATATATATATATGATTTTGAATATATTTCATAGTATTGCCCCTTTTCATTGACCCCTACATATATTATATGTACTTTAGAATAGTTACTTTGAAAAAAAACCCCTAACCAAACAATGTCCTGAGCCAAAGCAAACACTAGAAGAAACGGAAAGCACTGAGATTTATATTGAAATAAAGGACAGAAATCTGATAAGGTGTTGTTACTTGCAGATCTGATCCAGAACCCATTAATTTGGTAAGCTTTGAATTCACCTACAAGAGTAGGGTCACGAGCCCAAGAACATTGATCAGTGCTACTGTTACTCTGGATTTTGCAGCATCTCTCCTCATAGACATTAGAGTCAAACCACATCAGTTCCCACAAACCACATCTAAGCTGGATTGGCACTTTGGAAATCATAGTGCACAGGAAATTTCTAAATCCTCACATATGAGGGGTAAGAGCAGCATAGAGCTCAGCTAATTCATAAACATGGCTCAAGAAAAATGAAGGTAGTAGAACTGGTAGGAAAAGAAGAAACAATGAGTATTAAAATGAAGAGGGAAAAGAAACAGAAAAAAAAAAGTGCAGCAAGGAAGGGAGAAGAGAAAATACTATGGGAAACTGGGGAGGGCAGGAACTAAATTAAAACCAAGAAAGAATTGGGGAAATAGAGACACTGAAAAACACAGAAGAGCACTTGAACTCACAAAGTAAAAACAAGCAAGAGACAACAGAAGGAAATAATGAGGCAATGAGAGAGAGAAAGAAAAGGAAGGGGAAAAGGTGTGAAAAGCTGAAAATGGCAAGATGTAGGAGAGAAAATGGGAGAGAGGAAAAGGGAGGGAAAGAGAAGGAATTGTTCAGGCAAAGGACCAGAAAGAGGAGAACAATCCTAGGGAGCCTGCTGTGGTGGGTCGCAGAGGAGTTCACAAGCCCATGCTCTCCAACTATTTCTTTTTGATTCTGTGTCATTGTCAGGCTTCAGACTGCAGCTGCAAATTGTTTGTCTGGCAGTTCTGGTAGGTTTGATTCAATAACTCCTGTAAGAGGGCAGGCAGGATATCAATGCTGCTTTATTGCCTTTTTCTCTACCTACAATAGCAATCCTCCAGTTATACAGTATTATAAAGTGCCATCACTGGGGGTTGTATCTCAGCATAGTCACATCTCATCTTCCTAGGCTATAATAAGCTGGGAAAGGTGGAAGTCTGAAACTACATGAGCTTTGTGAAAGGACTAACAGAGAGGCCTAAAGATTGGCATCAGGGACAGGCACTGAGCAAACAGAACCTCACCTCCCAAGGACCACAAGGGGAGCTGGGGACATCCTGCTGGATCAGCTCCACCAAAATACACTTGGCCATTGAGATCAAGCCTCACTCCAGCCACAAGACAAAGCAATAGCACTCCAGAAAGTTGTGGCCACTGCTGGGGAACAGAGAAAATAACACACAGGGTCCTGGTAGTTCCGTGACTTTTCATGCCTCTCTCCACATCCTTGGGATAGGAGCTCTTTAAAAACAACCATGCAGTGACATTTAACATAAGATTGGACTGACTGACATGGACCTACCATTTTTTCCTCCTGGAAGTTCATTCCTTCAGGCTGTGGGGGGGGGGGGTCTACCTCTGCAGTCTGACACAGAGAAATTTCTCCAGCCTTGAATGTTCATGACCTGTCAATAAAAAGAGGCTTTGAGTTACACTGTGTCATGATATAGTACCTTTTACAAACACTAAATTCGGGTTAAAAATGTCACAGCAAAATAGGAAAACCACCACACAGAAAACTGCCTGTGAGGCATTTTTGTATGCCTTGAAAAAACAAAAAACCAGAAAAATTCCTGACACATTGTTCTGGTTAAAGCCACACAAAACAGAACACAACTTCTCATTCAGGCCTGGTCATTACAGATATTGGGAGTACCTGAAAAGAAAGAGATGAATTTAATCTGCTTAAACTTTGCCTCTCATACACACACATATAGAAATCCCTGTTTCATTGTAAAAATCATAGATGGATGTCTTTAAGATTGGGTCTAGAAATCATTGTGATTTTACACTGCAGTTTATTCCATATATTTCCATTCTTTTGAGTCACACTGTTCAGCCTCCTACTTATTCTTAATAGATTAATTTGCAATTGCTCCCTCGACATTTCAGCCTTTCATGATGGAGAGCAATTCCTCTCATTTCACTCATCAAGGCTCCATATAATAATGAAAGTTCCCATAGGTCACCTCTGTCATGCCTTATTTCCTTAACCCCTTTAGCCTTCCACCCTGATAAGCGTTCTTAAACCTAGAACTGTCTGGGTTAAGGCAAAAATAAAATTTCTCCTGTAAATGATTCTGTACTGCACCAGTTTTAAAGAAAATGTGACCAACAACGATGTGATTTCAATTCTCCAACTCCTTTACATTGTCATAATAACCTATTTGTTTCTTCCAAGCAATTATACACGCAAAACTGCTGGGATTCTTCTCTAATAACCTCAGGCCTCTTTTTTCCTTGGTACACTGAATAATAAGAATTCTGCTGTGGTTCACTAGCTCTAGACCTACTGTTACAGCCACTAAAAGATCCAAATCATCCTCATCTGGGTGAGAATTGCTTCTTACTTGTTTGCTTAATCTTTGCATTAGGCAGAGTAATCAATGTCTGTTATTTTATTTGTTATAATATTCCAGAATAAAACTGATAGGCAAGACTCTGAGCTGCCACACATTGCATGTCCCTAACATCACTTCACTGGTCCAGCTTCACACATTAAATAGGTGCTTCAAAAAAAACCTGCAGGGCACACAGCCAGTTTGAATTTTCCAGTTTCTCCTTATGACCAATAACTGTTTTCCAAGCTGTGGCCCTGCCCTGTGATTTACATGGATGTAGGGGAAAGTTGTGACACAGCCTGCAGGCAAACAAGCAGACTCTGGGTGCAAGTGAGGGGTAGCTGGAAGCACCCAAAGGTAGCCCTGTCCTCCCAAGCAATCCACATTAAACCAAGAAACCATGGCATTTATTTAAGGAATGATTTTACATTGCATCGTATTCCAAGTTGTCTCTTCTTTTGTGCAATCTGTCCCTTCCACAGGAGACAAAATATTTCTGACCAGCAACGTGGTGCTAAATAAAACAGCTGCCGTTCCCACACACAGCCTTGAGGGCTGTGCATCTTTAGGGGGAGCATACAACAGCTCAAAGCAATTCAGTGCTGATTGGGTTGGGGATAATTTTCTGGCAACTAAGGATGGAATTGAGACCAAAAAATCATTTCAAATAACTGCGGAGGAGTCACAGGATAGCAACGCCTTCCAGTCTCTAGAGACCTAGAATTGATTTGAACTGGCCTACCACTTAAATGGAGAAAAGCTATTATCCCATCACTAATCTCTTGAGCCATTCAGTCCCACTTGAAGCAATTTTTTCTTCAATAAGCTATTTTACATATTTCACTTAGGCCCCAGTCTATGGGAGAAGCTTATCACATGATTTGTTTAAAAAGATAAATACCTCTCCCCTTCGCATTTCTGTTTATTCTGGGGTTTGTTGCTAACATGACAGAACTATTAAACATGTTCCTCCTCTTCTCTCCTTATGGAGCCCTGCTTTTCTTCCTACCATTCCCAAAATAAGACTACTCCTTGTTGGTTTTTGGAAGAAGACCCAACCTAGAAGCATGTGTTCTAGTTTCTTTTCCACACAAATGTAAATTTATTGCCCTCAACCATCATAGCTGCCATCAGTACAATGCTGATACCTACTCCATACTCACAAAGGGTAAAATCCAAATGAGAAAAAATGAGAAATCAAACAGATGATTATGATTATGTTCAAACCTCTCAGCTTCTCCCACTGTTTCCCCACTATTTTGTGCACTCAGAGGAGCCTGTTTTGTCTACTTCATGCTCTCTCTTCGTTAAGCATTTCCTCTGTAGTTTCTCCCAGCGCCGAATTTACTCAGCCCTCTTCCATCACTCCCAGAATTAGAATCAGTGCCTTTGAAAAACCTTCATTTTCAGGCAGTTCATTTCAGCTCCTGCTCACCCCACAGGTTACACTGCTGGAGCAGCACTACTTTGATACTGTTCCTCTGGCAGCAATTAGAATCAAATCAGCGCCAGGCTGTTTATAAAAAGGGATGTTGCTGTAATGACACTATCAATTCTTCCAAACATTGTAGCTATTTATCAAGTGATTACAGTGGAGTAACTTACTCCAGGTTTACTAGCCTATTTTCCATTGGAACTTAAAAGGTTTTACTGCCTCAAGTATGCCACTTGGACTGCTAATAATTTCAATTTTATTACATTATCATATTTCTTAGATTTATTTCTAGGTTTTGCATAAGATTCAAATTGTTACCCAGTTTATAAAATAATGTGAATTTATCTTGGTCAAAAATCACATTAGGATAATTATCTTGCCCTTTTGGCAGATAATTCTGTTTGTAATATATTGAAAATGCTTATTTTTTTGTCCTCCTAGCCCCTCATCCTTGCAGAAGAGGTTATTTTTTCCTTACACAGGCAAGTCCATCTCCCTCTCACTGTCAAGAGCTGTCAGGTCTCCTCCGTTTTCCCCTCTCCATTAGGGGGAAATCAAACAAAAGGTGCCTGTTCCTGTCTCCCACCTCCCCAAGCAGCAGGTTGCAAATAACACTGTAACCTGCCAAATTAAAGACAATTTAGTCAGATACTAAATACTTGCTAAAACTCCCCAATTATCAGAAAGATGTTACTTGTCCAGTATCAGAAAAAAGTTGCAGCAACTAAGGCTGGATTAAGCAAATCACACCTGACCATCTGACCAGGGTCTCTGACCCTGGAATGTTTGAAAAGCCACCTATGATCTCCATTGTCAGCACTTTGATTAACTGAAATTAGATTTTTCAGTTTAGAGGACATTTTGTTACTTAAAAAAATGCAAATTCACAATTAGATGAAACCTCTACAATTTTTGGGTTAGGTTTGGGATTTAGGTTTGGTTTTGGATGTTGGTTTTTTTGTTTTTTGTTTTTTTTTTTTGGGGGGGGGGTGCTTTTTTGTGAAAAATACTCAAAATACCGCTTGTTTAGGAGAAAAAAATCTACTTTGGCAAATATTAAGTGTCAAATTGTATTTAGAATGCATGGGGATTCCTATGTACCTATACAGCATTACTATAAAATGAGAATTTATACTGACATGTTTTAAGTTGACATAAAAATTAGTAAAATAAAATATCTCCTTCTACTTTATGAAGGACATACACTGCCTAGTACTGATGGAGACAGCTTGTTTACAAAATAAAACGAGTGGCATTCTGATGTAGAAAAAGGATAGCAGTAACCTGAGTTCTGAATAAGTTAAAGGAGTATTTTTCAATACTTCCAATATGCTAAATTCTAATATTCTAATACTAAATTTCAGTGATTCTAGTTCTATCATGCACTCAGGATAGAAGTACAAATACCAAACAAAAATACCAAACAAATACTGGGTAATATTCAAAAGGTTTTGAGGTATGATATTGAAATATGAACCATTTTCTGAGCAAAATATATTATGCAGCCCAGGAGCTTTACAAAAGCAATTCTCTCCCTGTGTTTTTCCCTACTTCTTGTCTAAGGAGTGTAGCATCTTTTTTCTGCTTTAATGTAGGCAGAGAAAAAGAAGCAATCCAAAATTGGACAACACCTAATTCCCAAAACAGAGATGAAACAAACTTTCCTTTAAACATTTGGTCCTCACTCCACTTTGGTGTCAAAGTGAAGATCAGTTGACACATTTGTGTCTTATTTCTGATGGCACTACCATGGAATGCATACAGCCAGAAAGTTATGCCTTTCTGGGGAGAAAACATCTATCTTTGTCCTTCCCTGTTGCTCAGAACCCAGGAGACATTAAATCCCCATTGTGCCAGCGAGCATGGGGACAGCATGGGGACAGTATGGGGATGGCATGGGGACAACATGCACACAGCAGCAGCCAGGTACGAGGGAAGAAGCTTGGGCTCCCTGCAGTGAGAATGGGTTCAATTCTGTGGATTTCAGCAGAGTCACAGGGAAATTGCACCAACAATTTGTATAAATCACAATCCAGACTGGTTGGCAAAAAAGTTTGAGTGCTTTGCATACTCCGTATCTCTGAACATTTTTTTCTCTTGTAATGACACGGTGAAGAAGCTGATGATCATAAATATGGAGTGTATCACCCTGTCCCTTTAACTCCCTCCTTATTTCTTTTGCAACATAATACATGCATCTCAAATAAATTAAACATGTGACATATAAATTCAGTTCATGCTTTTTGTGGGGTTATCAAAATCCTGAGAAACCAAAACGCTGAAAATCACTTGTCAAAACGTTCTGGGATGAAGTAGTTAAGCTGTCATCAACAGCTTAAACACTGTTTATTTGAATATGTAAAGCAACTTATTGAAAAAAAACAAAAGTATAGAGTCTGTTGATCAGAGTTCTTTCTCCACATGTCTTAATTCTGCTTCCCTGATCTCCTGGGGAAAAAATGAAACTTCAAATGAAGTGCAAGGGCATAGAAACCCTCAGTGAAGAAAGCACTCTGCTGCACTGACACAACTGATGTGACAAAGTATGGCAATGGTATTACCATGGCACTACAGGATTATTACTCTGCAGTGCCCATTATTTGAAATGGAGTTACTCAGTGCTTACCACCAAACAGCAAGCAGCATTTTGCAGTAACACAATAAATAACCCATGTCATCTCTGTATCTACACCTTTTGCAGGAGCAGATACAGAGCCAATCTAAAAACAAATCTAAAAGTGCTATAATAATGCTGGAATGACATGCCTCTTAAGCTGTTTACAGCTGACAGACTAAGTGAAATGGTTTGACAAGGGAGAACACAGTATGTGTTGACAGCCCTGCTTAGTTCATATTTGAAAGACAAAATTAAAGTCATACTTTTGCAAGGTGCAGGGTTCTGCTCACCTGAAGGACATTCTCTTAAGCAAGGCATGGTATTAAGCCTCTGCCATCCTCCTCCTCTCTCCTATTTTTATGTATAGGCCACTAAGTGGCACACCTCAAAAACCAGTCCTGACTGCCTATCTCAGTAATTGCTCGTGAAAAGGTATCATTTAGAAAAGTATGGAGAAAGCAACAGTGAGAACAGCCATAAATGTTCACCCCCCATAATTTAGGGGAGCACAGCAACATATGGGCAGCATTTGGCTTTTCTTATAGCAGGCAGCACTGTCAAGAAAGAGCAAACAAAGGCTGACTACAAATCCCCTCTCTCCACAGAGACACCTTTCACTTGATTACAGGACATGAGAGAGAAACATAAAGACACAGTGAACCCTAACAAAAAGCAAATAAGAGCTAAGATAGGTCAGAAGAAAGGGTTGGAGACAGGCTCTAGGAGAAGCAGAGCTGTTTGGCAGGACTTACACAGTTCTAAGGCAGAGGGAAGGCTCAAAAGACAAATGATGGCTAAAGAATGGGCTCTCATTTCCTACCTGGTCCTTGCTGAACCCATGGGCTGACAGCAGCCAGAGGCTGCCAGCAACTCTTGTGGTGGTCAGTGAGAATAATTAGGTGGACTCAGGCCAGCTACTTCTGAAGAGGTTTCTTCACTGCAAAAGTTCCTGCTGTTACTTGGCCCCTCACTGTTAGGGGCCGTGGGAAGGCACGAGCATTTTCCTTCCCTCCCACTCAGGCTCTGTTAGCATAGGGCAGGTGGCCCTGAGGAGGGAAGAGCCAACACCTGCTATTCCTTTTCTGTGGACAAGCCCAGAGTTCAGCTGCTGCAAAGCCAGCCAGTCCAGCTCTTTAATGAGCCCTGTAATTGGTGAAAATGAGCCCAAAGTGGCCAAATGAAATCATCTTGCTGAGGGGAACTATCAGGAAAGCATTAGGGAAGTTGTGCATTTGGAGGCATAGGATGCCATTGCCTTTGCATTGTACTGACCCCACCAGCTGAGCCAAGCAGAAGCAAGGAGCCTGGCTGCTGGCAGCACCTGCCTCACAGGTGAGTGCAGAGCTGCACCCAGCTGCAGCCTCAGTCCAGACTTCCTATGAACTGGTTCCAAACAGTTCCAGTCTCCATGTTTGGAGCCCACTGGCAGATCACAAACAGGGACTGCACAAAACTTCTGGTTGAAGCTGTGGTTCAGGAATTAGAATGGAGTGGAAGTGTTTTTTCAAACTAATGGAAGTTTTGCCTACATATTTCTTCCCCCACATGAAGGTCATGAAATGTTCGTGTGCCAAATGTTAGAATTGATGCCATCCTAATGAACTCTGAAAACATTTTCCTGTCAAAGCAAATAGAACAAGTTGACATCACTGATCCCAGCATCGACCAACGAGGAAAAACAAACAAACCATCAGTTAAAAAACCAGAGTGGTTTTTGTGCTCTAAGTTCAAGGATGTGAGTCCAGCAATGACAAAGGGGAGCATGGTGCAGATGACAAAAGGGTTACAGTCACTGCAAAGGAAGTTGGTTCTGAGAAAAAAAAAATTGCCTCAGCATCAAGGTCAGGAATATCTGGGCTCCCCCTGCTCCTACTGCGTGGCACATGAGATCCCTCGTGTCTGAGCTGTGCTGGGTTATTACCTGTCACATGTGCCACAGGCTAGGAGCTGAGTGGAGAGTGAGACCTAGAACTAAGCCCCATCAGAAGTTGCAGACTGATTACCCTTAAAAGCAAGCCAGCAGCTCTCAACTTGTCTACCAAGGAACTTTTTCTCTTCTACTTGAGCTGCCTGAACTTGCAGCCTTCTCTTCCTCCATCTCCCAGGGGACCTCCCAATCCAGGTATAAACCATGGATTGGCAACCCTGCTACAACTGGATGCAAGTACAAAGGAAGTGTATCTTACAGCTACACTGCTAAATTGGGGGTTGGGAAATCCAAAGACATTTCTTCCTTCTAACATATGATTCCTCTATGTCCCTTGGCAAACTCGTGAAATCATTCCACATGGGAAATAACCATTCTTTCTCCTTTGCCTCTCCTGCTTGTTCGGAAATTTGGGACAGATCTCATCTTGCTGTGCACTGTTTCTAGCAAAGAAATGTCAGACCACAGCCTCTGTAGGTAGCTTGGTGTGGTCAGTATACAACTAATTAAAGCTAATTTTACCGTTCCCACAGCAGAGAGGAAAAGGCACAGACTTTCTGCAGAGTGCACAGTGGGTATGCAAGCCTGGTAAAAGCAGGTAGGTGCCAAGAACTGATGAAGTCCCAATATTAATGTTTCTCTTCAGCTTCTCTGGCCATTTTGTGAAGGGGATTTTTCACAGAAATTGCTATAGGATACAAGTCCTGTTGAAAAGTACAGCATTAAATCTGGGAATAATGACAGAGGAACCAGACCAGAATGGAAAGGATGAAACATATTTTGTTGTCCTTACATCAAATACATTTCCATTTCACGTACTGTTTTAATTTTCAGTTCTCCCATGCCCACCCTGTGCCATCACCCATGTTTTTTGAACTGAAAGGCATTATCTCAGCTCCTATTTCTCCAAAAGTCACTTCTAATCTCAGTCACTCTCCACCCCTTCAGTTTTCCTTCTCCTTGACAAGCCTGACCACTTAAATTTCTATCAGCTCAGACAACATTTGCCCACACCCCTTTCTCTTCCTATCTCATTTCTCCCCCTTCCAGTTTTTGTGATGCCATCATACATCTATGCCAGCACACAGAGCATGCAGCAGTAGACATATAGATCCTGACTGCATTCAGGAAAGGGGAAAGGTTGAAGTGAATAACATCCCATGTATGAATGATTTCCTTGCTTGCTATACTACAGTGAGCTGTGCTTTCATAGACTGTGATGGATGTGAGTTATGGGTCACTCCCTCACTTGTGAAAATAAATGTACATCACTTGCCAATTGTTATACTGTATATTACAAAATTCTATGGTTTGGGATTTATACACTTAGCAGACCAATCACACAAACAATTCAGGTACAGCACAACAGCTCTACTACCAGGTTTTTTTCCCATTGAGACAGACAGACACTAGCCATAAAGTGGTGCTGCATTATCCAGAGGGGGACATTTTATGGACAAAGAGTTAATCACATCCAGAATTTGCCTTGGGTGCAGTAGACTTAGCATGTGTTAAGTAATGCTTAAGTGATTTGCTGAAGTGGCCTAATAGCACAAAACACTCCTGGCTCTATTTGCTTATAGATACATTTCAAGGCACTGATTGAAGTCTGTAGTGCCCTAAATGGTCTGAGACCCAGTTATTTAAGAGATATCATCTCTCCTTATAAATTTTATGTGGCAATTGAGAACTACCAGTTGGTTTCTTTTCCTGGGTGGACAGTGGGATGTCTTAAATGGGAAATACATGAGCCTGGAACCTGTCCTCATCAGCCTTTGGACACAACAGTGCATATTTCAAGGAGAAATATGAAGCTGGTCTCTTCAGTGTGACAAACATCAGTTTGTCTCTTAAACAATCTTTTACATCACATATGTTAGAAAGAGAGCCTGGCTGAGACTGGGCACGTGTTCAGAAAAGCTCTTCCAGAAACCTTCTCCTCTTTCTCCCACAACCACAGAACCAAAGTGCAAAATTTGCACTCTTGAACACACCACACGTGCCACGAGGTCTGAGCTGTCCTTGCATCCAGGTAATGCCACCAGAGAGACTGGAAACCCTTGCTGATCCCACCTCCTGAAGGCTCCCTTAAAATCCTCCCAGTGCCACTGGCATACCTTAGCTAAGGAGAGTGTGTCCTGACCACCTGTATTTTATTTACAATCACAGGTTCCATTTCAGGGTCACTGCCACTGGCAGGAGCTGCTGAGACACTGGATGCCCTTATCTGCTTTCTTCAGGAAAAGAGATACATAAAATACATAAGATAGCAGGGGTTTAAGGTTAAATGCTACAAACACAGATTAAATTACATGCTCTTCATTCCTTTAAGGAACTTTTTTTCATGCGATTCTAATCCAAGTTTCCAAAATGATTCCTACTTCCATTTAGAAACATTTAAAACACAGCAAACACAGAACTGGCCACATGGAGTTCAGGCCTGCCCCCCAGCCATTCCTGAACCTCAGCTGAGCCCACCCATGGCAGGGCTGTACAGGCCTCTCCAGGGGAGAGCCAGAGAGGCCCCCAAAAGTGGGGAAAGCTGATTGTGGCACAACCTCTTCTCAAAGCCAAAAGTACTGATACTTAAGATAATCAAGAATTAAAGCATTGCCTTCATCTCTGTTTCCATGATGCCAGCAGAGACTGTCTGGCCACCTTCTTGAGGGGAAGCTTGATTCAGGAAGGTTGCCCTGATGAAAAGGAGCCAAGAAAGCAAATAGCAAATAGCTAACAGCCTCAGAGGGTTGTTCTGCTTTTTGCTTTAGTTCACTGGCTTAAAAGGGTCAGCAACCCTCATCCTGAGGACCCTGTTAGTGAAGTAGCTTTGAGCAAAACATATAATTAATCTTTGGAACTCACTGTATCAGGATATCATTGAGGAAGCATAAGAGAAAGGTTTCAGTTTTTTTGAAAAGGAAGGTATGTAGGCAATTTTAAGAACACAAATATCAGTGCTTTTACTACAGAGAATTCACTGGTTATGGCCACCAAACACTGTGCTTCTGGGAATCAAGAATAAACAAAACCATGGACTAATAAATTCTTCACTCACTAAATGGTAGGTGAATAAAATGAGCAAAATCAGTAAGAAGAACCCAGACTCCTCAGAATCTTCAGAAAGTGCCACTCACAGGAATACAAACTACAGTTGGTGAATGGCTACTTGACCATTCCATCATGTCAAATGTTGTGTCCAGCTCTTTCCTTCACGTTCACTTACATTCTAGCTCCCATGTGATGGCTTTGCACACCCTAGAACAACCAACCAAATGTACATAAACCCAGGCTCACCACAAAGATCTAACAGGCAAGTAAAAAGCAATATACAACATCCAGAGAATATTTGAAAGGATCAGGAACCAACAGAAGACATTTTGGTTTACTGTGCAGGAGACTCATGTGGCCTCTGCTAAGAAGGGCACAACCAACAAACCTGCCTGAGAATGGCATCCTTCAAGTGACTTCTATCATACTTAGAAAAACTGTAAAATCCCTGGGTAAGAGGGACAGGGCAGCAGACAGGAGATACTCAGAAAGCACTGACATTTGGAGTACTTTGAAGCATAAGACTCACAACTCTTCCTCAGCACAGGGAAGGCCTGGAATGTGCAGCACATGCTGAACCATCAGCATTCTAGCAGAGAGTCTGTGGAAAGGATCTGTGTAGACAGGATACCACAAATTCTCCCATTTTGTTACTATTAGTATAAGAATAATCAAGAAAACACATCTTTAGCACTACTGAGTGAAATTCTCAGAGAGGTAGAAATCATACATCGTTAGGAAACCAGTTTCATGTGACTGACTACCTGGCATTCAAGGGCTCTCTCCTCATCCTGGATCCCTTCACATTCATCAATCCATTCCAGCTTTGAACAGGTAAGCCTTTAGATTTGATCCAAAGGATGTTCACAAGCTAAAAAAAAAAAAATAAAAAAATGTAGTTTTGACTTTAACTCTACTCAATTCAAAGCCAAAATGTCGTTGTGTGTAGTGGTGTGGAAAAACCCCAAACCTTAACAAAAGCCCCTATAGCCCTGTGAAACACAGAAAGGGAAACAATGCTGTGAGTTCTGACATTAATAATACAACAAATGCATTGATTCTAGAGAATTTATTGAATAAAATTTAGGTAGGGACCTTTTGTTTTGATGATTGCACACCACTTAATTTTTATGAGCTTGATTGCTTTAAGGCACATTCCAGCAGAGGGCTGAGGTGAAAAAGCCTCTCCAGGGAGGATGCAGCAGAAGGAAAAGCCTCTGGGATGTGCAGGAGTTCAGCTAATCCTTTCTAGGCATGTGTTCAGCATTACCTACTTGCAGCTTTTGCACTTCCCTGTGGAAAAGCAAATCTGTGGGCCAATGGCTTGGAAGTTTCTGCCTCCTTCAGCCCACTGTGCCCAGGTATGAGAGGGGGCTGATTTAGATCCCCCAATAAGCCTAGCATCTGCTGGTTTTTTTGTGAAGAAGTTATTCTACTTAGGGACCCAAGTCCCATCACCAAACCCCGGAACTTCTCAGGAAGGATAGAGATTATGGACCTCCTGTACCTCCTGCTCGCAAGTTCATAAAAACTCTACACTTCCCACTCTAGAGAATGTATTAGTACTTAAAACATTGAAAATATTTAACTCAGACTTAAGAATTAACAGGTCTTCTCACCTGCCCAGGAGACCAAGTCATAACTAACACTGAGGGTCTAAAGCTCTTTGACCCCAAGGCTACTGTACCTCAATCTCTTGATGAGCAGGTGCTGCTCCTTCCACTTCACTTGCCAACTAAGAGGACTGTTCATTTCCTCAGCACAACAAGTTTTTAGCAACTGGAAAGGAAATCCACTAGAAATGGCATAAAACATTGTTCATAGTGTTTGAGATCCTTGAAACAACTTCAAAGCAAATTCCACCAGGTGCTAAAACAATTCCAGTTCCTCAAATGCAGCTTCCTTCCCTTTAGTGCTCTTGCATATTGAAATGTACATGCATGTTTCCAACAATTCAAATCCTTGCTTTAATCCATGAATGCAAAAACATTTCCTTCAGACTCACTTTGAGAAAGAAATCTGGAGTCCTAAAATGCAGTGTGCACCCCCTGGTCTTCCCAGAGTCTGCCATCATACTCCCTGCAGCAAACAGCCAGCCCGGGGTCTGTGCGGCAGCTACCATGCCAGCCCTCCTGGGGAGAGGTGATGATTCCTGCTGCTCCCTGAGAGGTGCCACAAGCCACAGCCACTTTCAGGAGTGGTTCAGGTTTCAGCTCAGCTTCTCCAGAGCAGCTCTCTTCAGCCACTGAGGGCTGCCTGACTCTCTAGCCAGGGCACAGCTCCTGGAGTCAGCTGCTTGAGGTGACCTGTGGTGCAAGGGCAGCAGAGGGACAGACCTACTGCTTGTGTTCCTGGACTGCTCCAGCTGAGCTGCCCCACATCCTCCCCTGCCTCTTGCCTGTGTATATAGGAGTTGTGCGTGTTGGGAGTCAGTCCTTGTTTTCCTTCCTTTTGCGCCCGTCTTCCCTCTACTGTGTGTCCCAGTCAAACACTGTATTACAAGGAGTGTTCTTAAAGGTAAAAAAAGTAAACCCGGGCAGATCACTGGGGAAATTCAAGCTGCATTTAGAAACAAACTCAGAATGAATGAGAAATACCCATATTTACTGTTGATCCCTACAAATCCTTTGCTGTCCTGCCGGCAGGGGCGGGCAGCACCCTGTATCCCAGTGCCCTGCTGGGAATCTGTCCCCAGCAGAGCTGCGTGCAGTTTCACAGCGCTGCCACCCAGGAGGGCTCCTCCAAGGTGAGGGATAAAGGAACAGCAGGACTGATACTGTGGCTAATGTGGCACAAGGTTCCCTCGGCACAACGTGCCCCGGCTAATGAACGCACTGACCCAAGTGCAAACAAGCCAGGAAAGGTTCTGTTTTCAAAGCAAATGTATTGCACTTCAATGGAGATTTTTTTTCCCCCCTAAAAAGTTTTAATATACACACTAAATTAAGCTTGAGAAAAGGGGACATTTCATCTTTAATCTATTTACTTCTGAATATTTAACATACAATTCTGGCACCAATCACCAGATTTAACTGGAAAATTACTCACTAATCTGTTTGCTTATTTGGAATAATTGGGTAGGCTGCCAGGGAAGAGGATTTCCTACCCTGTTTAATATCTCAGTTAGTAGTCCAATTTCAGCTTGGCGGCATAATTACTCTGACAGAGCTGTAGCCACAGGGCCTGTGAGTGGGGCTGCTTTTTAAACCGTAAATTATGGAGGATTAGCATTTATGAATTTTAAATCAGGGCTGTGGTAGGAGACACTAAAGCTGCTTAGAGCTTGCAAACCACTACATTCAATCACCAGTCATTAACACATTCCTTCCCAGGACTTTCTGCAATCATTTTTACAAAAAAAAAAAAAAAAAGGATTTTTTCTAATTTGCTTTAAAATATTGTGACTGTGTGTCTCCAGTGTAGCACCAGGGATAGGGAGATGCGCTTACCAGGCAAAAAAGCACCATGATTTAATTTGACCCTGGCTTACTCCCACATAAGATGTTAAAGCAGATATCTCCTCTGCTTGAGCCCCACCATTTCTACTACCAGATGGATAAGATGTGGTTTGATCCCCACTAAAACAATTTAAAAAATGAAAAACTGCTGAAAATCAGAGCAGCAATGTGGCCGATTGGCAGAGGTCTGAACTCTGCCATCCCATAGCTGAGGAGCTTTGGCTTGTGAGCTCTCCACTGTTGTGTTTGCCTGTCAGGCTCACGATGAATCATTATGGGGTAAATCCTTCCTTTGATGTAGGCATGTAACTTCTTTTAAGGCCAATGAGAGTTATGTACATGCACTGAGGGCAGAATATTTCATGCCCTGAAGAAGTCTTAGGGAAAAAAATCTACCAAAAATCACACCGCTTTGAACTTCGAAGTTGCTCCACTTGGGAGTCTAAAGAGCTCTGAAGCCCTAAGACATGCATCCAAATGCAAATGCTGAGCCCTTCTTACTCCTAAACATGTGCATTTCTCCCCTCTGTGAGCCTACAGTTCAGCAAGGGGTTTGACTTAGTCCTTCACAAGACTCTCTCCAAGGCCAAAGGCAAACAAAGGAAATCTATGATTTTTACACTGAGAGTTTTATTATATTAAATTATATCTCTATATGTTAATAAAAATTCATAGCTATGGAGAGTCTCCTGCCACAAAACAGAAGACAAAAGTGAAAGTTGTATGCAACAAAATAAGAAAAGGGAAAAAAAGGTGGCGAATTGGACAGAGCAAAACTTGATCCAGCACTTGTCACTAAAATCTGATGAAAACACAGTTTAAAAGGGAGCCTAAGTGGACTCCTCCCACAGTATCCCTGTGCAATTAGCCCAGAAACTCAGAAAAACTCTGTGCTCTCAAAGCCACCTCCAGGAAGGGGCAGACAGAATTCCCTGTATTGCTCAGCTGTGGGGATGGATACACCCTCCTCAGTCACTCAGCACTCAGACCTCTGACACGAGCAGGATACCAGCTGATGATGCATTACGCTGCAATCAACAGTGCTATTCACTGAAGCAACCAGATGATTTAAGATTCCCAAACCTCATTGAAAGTCCCTGGAAATTAGGCACTTTGAAAAGTCGTCATTTTTGAAAATGCCTTTTAATCTCCTAAATTACTCATGCTTTTGAAAACTTTCCTCATGCTAAGTACTTTGGGGGCCTCAGTCAGTGAAAGCTAAACTGAAAGATGCTAAGGAAGGACCATTAATGCAGAGCCCTGCTCGGCCCTTATCTCCCCTCTGTCCTCCTGGCAACAATAGACAGAAGGAAAACAGAGCTCTTGGCAACACCAGCCCTGTGCCAAGAATTAGTCTGACAGAGTGGCAGGTCCCCAGACCCTATTAAGGCTACTCAGACAGATGGATTTTTTTTCCCTACTGCGCCCTGAGTAGGTTTTTCTTGCTGACCTCCTTCCTCCAAAGGCTGAGTGGTACCACCGCTTCTCCCCAAACTGCAAGAAAGATGCAACCTTTGCTGCCACAGGAAGAACAATTTGACCATCCCTCGAACAGTGCAAACTGGCCATGTCTCTGGAACCAGCTCCATGCATTGCTCTTCCTTCTAGCCTTTCTTTGCTTCCACATAGCTGGAAAGCATTTCCTAGTTCTGCTTTCTGATTGTGCCACAGCGTTCTCACTTATTATTTCGTGTGCTCTCTGTGTGTACACATACAGCATGGGGGCAAATGTCCCAAGAGCAGGGGAGAAGCAGCAGCCTCTGTTTAGCATTCAGAACTGAGAGGTGCTTCTGAGGAGCAGTTAAGGGCACAGGTGACCAGGAAGAAATCCTCCCTGGACTAAATATATGAGACTTATTATGTGCTGCTCGTCTAAATCATGAAATGAGATTTCAGGAGGTGGCAAGGCCTTGATGTGGAGCTGTGTCTGACACTGGTGTGTGTCAGGACCCACCTGGTCCCTAACAAACCGGAGCAGTGCCCAGCCTCTAACTATGAGGGCTATTGCCTGAGCCCAGAGTTCAGTGACCCACCCACACCTTATCTAAAACACCTCTTCAAACACACTCATCCGTGTCATCTATCAGACGGTGGGAGGGGACAGAGGCACATTACAAGGAACTGGGGGAAAAAGCCATTTCAGTCGCTGTGCATTGTTTGGAAGAGCACCAAACAGCAGGACATTCCCCAAAGGGCTGTTTGAGTCAGCTTTGGGAGCGCTGCTGTGATCTCTGCAGAGACAACATAAGGGCTACAACGGTGGCCAGATTCAAAACCCTGACAATCAAAGTGTGAAAGGAAAAAACCCAAACAATTTAGACTCAACTCCTACACAGCATCTCTAAGAAGCTTCAATCTCTCAGCATTTGGGCAAAGAGATAGAGCACTTTCTTATTCCCCTCTGTGCTGTGCAATTGCCTCAAAATGTTGGCTGCAGCCACAAGTTACATTTTAGTCCCCATAAATCAAAGGAGGTGGAATATCCTCTACATTTAATGTCTACATTTCTTATCCCACAAGGTTTTTCCTATGGCCCTGAAAGTACCTTAAAACTTGCAAAACAAGAAAAACTTCTCCCAAGGCAAGGGGCAGGGGGAGAAGTTGCACCATACATATATATATATATACACACACACACAAGTGACTGATAAAACTTTGACTTGGAACTCTCTCTTCAGTAGGCTTAATATGCTTCCTCTGCCTGAGAAATGTATAATGTATAAAGCAATCCTGCCTGCCTCCTTCCCAAAGCCACCTGAACAATCTCCTTTCATTGGCCATGGGGCTTTACAAGCAGCTCCTCTGTACAACCAGGTGGCTCAGGATATGGCCTCACTTTTCTGCCACTGCAGATAGAAGCGTTTCAGACCTTTTATAACCTTACCTCTAAAAGGCTGGCTGGCAGCCAGAGCCACCCCTATTTCCTCTGACACAGGAAAGGATCCTGTAGAGGATCCACTGTTTTTCTGAGTCCCTTTCAATACTGAAATAAGACTAGATCTTTCTCACTTTGATTGGGAAAATGGTCAGTGAGATGCTGTGGATAAGAAAGCCCCTAAAACAATTAAAAGCTGCATTTGCTCTTAGCTGGTTGTACTGACTATGGTATCAGTAGCAAAACTGCACAAGTCCTCCAGCATGCATTGTTTAACTGTGAAGAGAAAGATGGACAGTAAATAATTCAGTGATTTAGCACCAAATCCACTAGCTACTAGCAGCTTCATGTTCTTTTTCCTGAAGAAAAAATAAAAGGCTGTTGCTTGAAGACTGGTAGCTACAAGCTACATGGAGTACAATACTCCACAGGCTCAGAACCTGTATAACCTCTCAGTTTTGCAAACTGTTGTCTTTTGGCACTAGCGAGAAGGAAGATGAGTTCTCATTCTGTGGCTCTGAAGGAGGTAGAGTCAGTTTAGGTCATCCCACCCATCCAGAGCAGCGGGCCTTGGTGGCTGTGGAAGACAGGTTTTATCCTTCTGCAGAGTTCCAAACACAGAATCATCCAGAACACCAGCAGCCCTACAGACCACAGTGCACTGGCCCCTCAAGTCCTGCTTCATGATGCTGTGAAACCAAGTGTTTGCCATTGGTTTTTATCACACTTTTGGTCTCACAGCACATGGTGAAATTGCTGTCTCAAAATGATGCAGCGTGCTCAATACTTTGCTGTAACCTTTCAGTTCATGTGTGAATTTCCCTTACTTCTATGAAGCCATGAACCTGATGAATGCCAGCTGAGACTATTTTCATTATTGTTAAGGGGATAGCTAATGAGTCAAAGCACATAAGCTGTTTCTCATGTGTGGCTTGATATACCTGTATACTGTAAGAGGGCGTAATCCCATAAAGCCCAGGCTTCAAAATAATTCTCTCATTGCAAAACACACGGGACTCATCACTGAAAAATATACAGGTCAGGATTGTAGATCTGCAGGAATTCAGTGAGACAGGAGATCAATGAGCATGCCACCTAATCACACCCTGGGCTGCAAATGCCTCAGCACTGTCCTACAAGCACTGGAGCTGCAGAAGTTTTACAATGGTTTGGCTGTGCCTGTGGCATGACAGAAAAGGAAGGACAAAGTCGGTGTGAATGCTGGGAGGACAACCAAGCAAGGTTAGAATGAGACAATCCAGATACCACTGCACACGGTCACATCTCAGATGCACCTTATTGAAATGTTAAAGCTCCACAGGATACCTTTGTATTGCTCTAAGTGGTTTAATGGCCCCTCTGCTTCCCAGTTGAACCCAGGGAGAAGCTACTGAGGCAGGGACAAGGAGCATCAGCTCAGAGAATCTCACACAGAGAGATGCTGCAGTAAAAGTCTTTGAGATACATTTTCTAAAAAGGGCTTAGTGCATATATTTAGGACATTGGGCTCTGCAAGAAATTCACAAGTTTTTACTATGCTCAGATGGAAAAAACACTTCAGCTGCAAAAACAATATCTCCCTCATGTACCTCCTTGTATATAACAGACAATTTCTCCCACAGGCAAGCTGAGAGAGCTATAAGGTCTTTTTCCCTTGCCAATGTCTGCCAGATGGTACCAACCCAGACACTCCTAGGCTCTGGAAATACACTACTGAAGGAACTGTTCCTGTGGGAAAGGGAGTGCAGAGTATGCAAATAAGGTCCTCTGGAGGGGTCCTACTCTAGCATCACTCCCTGAGCATCAGAAGAACGCGGGACGCCCTTTCTGCTCTTCCTTAATATTCTGCTATCAGTAAGAACATCTACATTGCAAAATTCAAAAAATCCTCTCTTAGTCCTCCAAACATCAAAACACATAGAGCCTTAAGAGTGAAAGTTCTAGATTGCAGATTAAAACTGATTTATCACACCAAAAGGATCCTCAGTCAGATCCACAGTCAGCATGACTGACTTCAGTGCAGTAGACTGATTTCTACTGCCTGAGGATCTGCTCTTCCACAGTTAGTGACATCTCAATTTCCTTTTTAATAAGCAACAGGCCCTGTTATAATGGGATATATGGAAGGAGAGATGTAAAAGCTTATAATGTGAAAATTGATTATCATGTACTTCAGACTATTTCCTGCTGTGCCCTTTGTTTTGGTATGCGTGTTTCATTTCATTACTCCGAGCTGTTCACCGTCTCTGAACTACACTATGAAATACATTAATTATCTCATTATCTTTGGGGCAAAACCTTCAGTCCTTCTTAAAACCCATATTCACTCAAAACCTTCTTTGGGTTCATTAGGGATTCTGAGTGTGATGAGAGAGGACAGGAGTGCAGATACATCACAGCACATACCAGATAAGATTTTGGTTCTGTTTGTGCTTCCGTCACTTAAAATAATAATAATAATAATAAAAAAAAACCAAAATCACAGCTCAATGTAGGCTTGCCTTTTGTTTAAAAAGGTTCAAAATAAAATTGTTCTCAAGTTCCCGACTCATATGGCAGTGTGAACCCATAAGAACTTTTCAAGGCTTAGTAATAAACTTCCAAAATAAAGGAGAAGAGAAGGGAAATGACAGGTAACTTTACTAATAGCCCTACCACAAGGTGCTACAGAAATATGGCAATGTCAGCATCCTGAATTAGCCACTATATCAGATAAAAATAATATAATGCTTTTATTTTCATAAATAAATCTTAATTAAGAAAATGTCTTCTCAAAGCATAAAGTAGAGGAAGGTAGAAAAAAAATCTCCACAAAAACCTGTGTCACACACTCTCACACTTTGAATTTAGGATCGGGTTGGGGTCATTTTGTAAAGAAAATAATGTTCCAGGCCCATCACAATTTGTGAAAGTCAGGTTAGAGTAAAAGCAAAATTCCCCATCGTCCTCACAAGATTTCTCGCCCTGTTCTTTTGTGAGTACGCTAGAATGGGTGATGGATGGGAGGCTGCCCCTTTCTAGAGTCCTTGCTGTGTTTTGTGATAACTCATTATATTTCTTTCTTTACAAATAGCCCCATTAACGCTCCAGAATTGAAGAGAATCATAAAGCTTGAAACATCCCACTCCCATTCCAGTGGAGCTAGAGGTATTGTTTCATGAATTACAGAGCTGCCAAAACCTGATTTATCCGAGCGAAGCCTTCAAAGCAGCGTCACAGATATTTATTTATTTATTTGGGATTGTAAAGAAAATACTTTTTACTGAGATAAGGATGATATTACCTAGCTACAGCTTTATTTAAATTGAATTATGTCTCTTTTATATTTCCTCAACAATATGGTTGATGGAAATGTTTTAGTCCTTGTTTTTTGGGGGCTGAACTAAAAACCCTATTAAACCATTTATAGAAAATTTACAAAACATAAGAGAGTCAAGCTCTTTCAAAGTCTCTGTGGCCTCAAAACCTTATATATTCTGAGATTAGATGTCACTCTTAGTCAGATGATTCTAAACAAGACTACTATAATCCTCTCTGTTATGGAGATATTTATTTTTGTCTGAAAAACTTCAAAGCAGGCCGTGACAGATAATCAAAATCAAAATTTGCATTCCAATGAGAATTTCTTTTTAATAAAGAAGAATAATTCTCACAGTTCCTCTGTGAAGGAGAACTGAGCTCACTTACTTCAAGTTTGGGGTTTGGGGCCTGGGGTTTTATTTATTATTTTTTAATATCTCCCATTTGTCATTATTCACTAAAGTTTTTGCAACTTTTGGGAAGAAATGCTGCACCAAGAAATACAGCAAGGAAACCCAAGCACTGCATCTTTCTTCAGAATTTTTCCTCAGGATGAACATAACAGCCAGGGATCACCATAAGACATGGTCCTACAACTGCCTTCCAGGGTGAATACTCAACAAGGTTTTCAGCAGGGAGCTGAAGCCAGCTTTCAATGAAAGCTGAGAATGCCTGGGCAGGGAATGAACCTGCTTTTCCTTGTGTGCATGCTTTTTTGAATATGTTTCTATGTTTCCTTTTTGCATTGGTAATGGCAATGGGGAGCTCTGTCTGTGGAGCAGGATCTCAGCATGGCACACCCTGCATTTCACCAAAATATCTGATCCTTTAAAGACATTTGGAGCGTGTCCTCAGGGGCAGCTGAAGACACCTCGCATCCTTACAGACTGGATGTGCTCAGCCAGGGCTGACAGCTCACCTGGGGGTGCTACAACAGTGATATCATTCTACCTACTCCGTTCCCTCTGGTAAAGTTTTGGGAAAGAAAGACATTTGGCAGCAAATGCAGTGCAATCCCTGAGAGCCAAGACCACTGCTGGCTGCCTCTTTATAGGGGCTGTACACAGTTAAGGAAAGGGGCTTTTCCATTTTTAGTAAAGCGCTAGCCTGAACCTTGCTATAGCACAGATCTCTTTGTCCTTTCAGAGTACTGCTGTTTCCTTCCTTTCAATATTATTAGCAAAAAATGAAATACCCAGAACCAATGATACACTTAAATCTGTTCACAGAGCTATACTGGAGCTTCCAGATTCCTAGCTTCTACCAATAATGCTGAAATGGTAGTACCACTCCCCTTTCTTTCCCTCTAATGCCACTTCAGGACTCCTTCTCTCCTCTCAGGGGCACATTCAGATAAAAATATTTGCATGTCTCACAGGTAGGACACATGCAGACGTTGCATGTTGAGATTTGCCGACCTGTCAATAGCTCACAGAAATTGTCAATTTGCAGACCCCGAATCATCAGTTTTTTCTGTTACTTATTTACACCACAAGTTAGCTCTTCTTTACAAAGAGTTTCCTGTGTGGAAATCAAGGCCAGCTGCAGCAGGAAGAGTGAAAAGCAGCGCAGTAAGCAAGGGTGGTCCAGCAAACCTACAGCACTTTTGCCAAGAGCTCCGGAAAGGGCCGCACAGAAACACCCCTCAATAGAAATAACCTCAGGCTCCCTCTTACTGTCACTGGGGCTTTGTACCAGAGGAATCCACTTCATCCCCTGGGAAATGAAAGGCAGAGCAGGACAAGGTGCCAAGAAACTAGGTTCTGTCTGGTGGGACTTTCTGAAGAGGCAGAACAGCTATTTACATTTGTTTGGTGTAAACCAAAGAGGCAACAGGCATCTGAGAGCAGCATCTTGCCAGCCCAAAGTGGCCATGCAACACCTCGCTGAGATACAGCCTTTTCTGGCTGCTGTCACAGGGGCCTGGAGAGCAATCTTTGCTCTCAACACCTCTCTCCACCGAAGGCTTGTATAGTCCCCTGGATGCAAAGCTGATTTTGTACCTCCTTTGTTATGTAAATGAGATACTAAAACACTTTTCAGATCCTCTAAGGCAAAAGGGCTGCCTGTAAACTGCAAAATCTCACTTCTGTGTGTAGGGCTGGTCAGCTGCTCTGTTCAATCCCTTTCCAATTTGCTGGGATTTATTTTTACATTTCCTTTTCAGGCAATGCATCCTGGCCTACATAGTTTTCATTCACTGTTGCACAGTTGCTTTGTTCACACCTCCATTTGTTTATTACTTGTTTTATCAGTGGCCATTCTAGAACAGCACTGTGTTGAAACACAAATGAAGGAAACCTCAAAAAAAAAAATAAAATTGTGACTTCACATTACATGGTCTGCTTTGATATTCTGATCTCACCCCATTTAAGCACAGTTCTTGAAAGTGAAGGAGTGGTAGGAGTCTATCTCAGTTAAATGCTAGCTTTGCTCATTTAACGATGCAATGGGCACACTTGGCTGTGTTCACTAAAATCTTGTTTGATACCAATTAAGCCTTAAAAAATTCCATTAATAGTCCAAAAGTCCCTCAAACTCATTTTTCAATTTATTTTGAAAAGACTCAAAGTTGGATAAAACTGAAAAAATCTGCCAAAGATTCAGTGAAAAGGGGTGATTTGGAAAAAATGGTGGTTTTAGTTATGATAAACCTCAGCATACCTTTAAAGTACGGCTCTAAATCTGTCTCTATCCTCTTCACATCTTTAACTTTATCCTACGTAATGCACTAAGCACAATTTTCTTCTTGGAACTATCTCTTATAATTGAAACTTTCTTAAAGGGCTACTGAGGAAGAATAGTCAAGACTCCAAAATGTGAATTCTTTTTCCTTGGATACACCATCTCCATTTCAGATCTTCCATCTGGGGCCCATTCAGTGTCAGCCTTCATTTTGATGGGAATTGATAGGCAAGATATTTGGAAGAGCAGAAAAAGAATATTTCCTCTTCCACCTTGCAATCACACTACCTCATAGATCATCAAGCTTTTATTCCATGCCTTGCTGAGACATAATTTTTGGGGCCATTTACTCCTTTGGTAGGAAGGCTTGCTTTCACTTTTGTCTTTTTATGACAAAACAAAAAGATTGCAATAACGAGACCCAGTGCCTGCAGCTTGCCTTGGTTTATTTTAAATTTTTTGGTTTTGTTTCTGAAATTCCCACAGGTCCTAATTCCTGCTGAATAAGAGCAGGCTTACATCTCGCTTGCAAAAGTACACCACGAGATTGGCTTGAAAAAACAACTTAGGCTAAAGCAGAGAGTATTTTTGCTGAGGGCTGACAGAGCACACCTTTGGGACAGAAGACCCTGGTGGCCAACGTGACAGACGCTGAGCAGAACAACAACCACTTTTGGGGAGCTGCCCTGACAAAGCTTCAAGTGGCACCAGGATACCTATTATGGCTGCTCCTCTATTTCTAAGCAAAATTATATCAAACACACAGAAAAGACAGCCAATAATGAGAAACTTGCAGCTGTTCTCGAAGAAAGACTTTTTTTTATTGTACCCCAATCCAAAATACTTTAAACCAGTTTTATCAATAGCGATAAATCAGTACGATGATATGGTGTCTCTTTAATCTTTTCTAAAACAAAATTTTTTGAACTTTTGAGCATGGCCTTCCCAAATGGGTTAGGTCTTCTAAGACAGCATCAAACCGTCTTTTCCTTGCTTCCCATGTCAGCCCGAATCCCAATAGTTATGAAGCATAAAAAAAGTTCAAAGTAAAATATAAATTACCATCCCCTTCAAACACAAGTAGAAGTCTTATTAAGTCTCTAGTGCTTGAATCACGTCCCATGTCTGTTCTTTAGACCTTTCTTCCTTTGTGAGGCATAAATGGACACATCTTATTGATTTTCTTTCAACCTGGATCACCTCGATTGCTGTGAATATGGCAGACAAATCCAACTCATTCTCCCGCAGGGAACGAGGAAGAATGCAGACGAGAAGCTGGGGAAAGTCTTCTCACAGTGGGATACCAGGAGTCATTACGCAAAAAAACCAAGTCTAACTGCTTGTAATTCCAAGACCTTTTTCTTTTCAGCTCCTTCAAAAAAATTTCTTTTTTTTTTTTTAATGCTGAGATCTCTTTCTTAAATTTTTTATGAATATCATTTTGGCTACCGTATCAATTTCTGAGGGTGTTTTTGTTTAAAAAGAGGAGTATCAAATAGGCCAGCAGTGGCTGCAAACCCTGATAAATACGTATAGTTAATGATGAGGGACTGTAAACAGACACTGGTCAGAAAGAGAAAGTCAGAATCAGAGAAAGCATTGTTTGAAGCTTGACAAAAAAGCTAGTTAAAACTTTTTCCTTCTAACTTGGCTCCACTTTGTATTTTTTTTTATCATTTATAGACTTACTTTTCTAAGGACAATTGTATGAAATGAAAGGAAGTGTAAAAGTAGAAAGATTTCTGTGCCTTACACCAAACCACTTACTGTACATGAAAAAGGGATTTACTGAATCAATTTAGTTGTGTAGGGTTTTTTAAATCAAGTGAATGATTTCAGTGGAGTGGAAAAAGGTGGCAAGAATGTGCAGCAACCCAAGCTTTGCTCCTAAAAGCAACAAAAAAGACACAATTGAAATGCAGTGGGACCTCTGTGGATGAATTAGACAGACTGTGTACAGACACTTTGCAGTGACAATCTGCTTCTGAAAGGGATATATTAAGTGCTAACTGCACTGAGGACGTAAATTGAAGACACAATATCCAAGGACTAATTTCAAAGCACTTCTCCTTGTTAAATGAATTGCTGAAAGAGCAGGGTTTAAAAGACTTTGTTTTGTGTTAAAGGATTTGAGCTACACCTATCAGCAGAGAGCACCAGCAAACCAATGCTAACATAATAAACCGACCACCGTCTGATTACCATCCCCTCCTAATACCATCACAGCTGTAATGAGTCCATTTCTCCAGTGGTTCTCAACACCCCCTGCAAAGTGCTCTGCCCCAGCCTTCAGCCTCCACCACATAAAATTCACATCACTTTATAGTGTAGTGGAAAGTTCTAGGTCATTAGTTTAACCACATAAAATTTTAGAAAACAAGATCGTCAGCAGCAGGCTCTTAATGCTTTTTAATGGCACGTTTAGGCATCAGTAACTATATTTTCAGTAATTTAAAATGAGTTTTGAACAACGTAAAATGGAAGATGCGGAAGAAATTGAAACTTTCTTGATATACAGATTTTATATTGGCCTCAAATTACATCATTTCACAAAGTAATTCTGGTATGCATATGGATAGAGCTTGGGGGATATCTCAGAACAATACTTCCCACAAATATTCACCCACGTACGTGATGCTGTTAGTTAGAACTCTCCCAGCACAAAGCCCTGCATCACCTGCATGCTCTCCCTTTCTGTGAACACTCAATGCAGTCACTGATCAGGAGGTCCACAGGAACACTGAGGGCAGACACTGCAAACGTGTAAATATTTCTATGACAGACTCCACGCTGCTCATAGCATAGCACTTAAAAAAAACCCAGGAGATAGGTATGATGAACAGGAAAGGTGTAGTTAAGGCAGGAAGCCATGTCTTCTGGATTCACAAAAATACCAAAAGGAATCTCAAGAACAAAAATTACGATTCCCTAAGAGCCAAAAGACCAGAGTCTGAGGTGAAAAAAGTATTTTTAGCCGGAAGTTGGCATCCTTTCTTATAGCCCAGTAGAGAGTGCACTGCTCTTTTCTTATGTGTAGAGGCATAGTCAGGCTTTCTTTCACCTCAGACTTCTTGTATAACCTTGAACACATCCTTTATCTCCTCAGTACATCATTTCCTCTAAGTACACATGAATATTGTAGGGCGTTATTCAAATATCGCAGTAGTGGGAATTATACAATAATCTAATAGAGTAATTTCAAGATTGGCTGTTCAGAAGAATTTAGGCATATTTCCCCCGTTTTAATTTTTAATAGAGACAGTAAAAGCAACGCATACAACTTGTAAGATCCAGCTACAGCACCTGGTAAAAGAATCCAGATGTTCTCGCTTCCAACAGCATCATTAAGCATGAGGCTGATGTGAAATATTTATAATGAAGGTGAATCATAGCCCACAGAGGAGAAATCTAGGGCTGTATCTTCTACCAGCATCAAGCACAAAAATGCAAATACACTGAACAAATACTGCATTAACTTTCAAATCACACGTTCTATGTCTTACAAAGTAAGACACAATTTAGTCCTGATGCAGGTGACAGATGGTAGCAGGAGACCACCAGTATGGAGCAAAGTGTAAAAAATCTGATTTTGAAGGAAACACACCCAACAGCCCGGGATGTAGGAGCTCATGGCTGTGAGTGACCCCCTGGGCTAGGGAGTACCCTTTTCCCTGCCACAGCAAAGGACATGATGAAAACCCTTTCTCAGATTTACCAGTTTCATCTCAGAATTGCTTCAGTTATTTGTGGCAGTCACTCTCACTAAGGCTGTTCTGAGGATTAAAAATCATCTTATTTACAGGCCATTTTATTCATTCTTAATTCCATTCCATTGCCAGCACTGACCTCTAACTTAAACTGCTCTCATCAGCTCCCAGCTTTTGTCCTACAACAAAACAAGACAAGGTATATGGTCTCATTTTAAAGATTAAGCTCTCCCTGTGTTACTTCCAAACCCAGTTAATCCTTAAACATAGGAAGACACAACTGTTTCATTGCTCCATGTCTTACAAGATTATTCAATACTTACTTAATCTCTACTGGCAAGACTTCCCTTTATGCTACAAAGAGCCATTTCAACCACTTCCACTGCCCTATCATGTTGACAGCTCTTAACCATTGACATATCTGTCTCTCATTTCTAGTCCATGAGCTGACACCAGAAATATTATGAGAATAATGATAAAAAAATCTTATTCTCAGTTCAAGAAACACAGCAAGGCAGAGAACATACAGGTGCTGACTGCCTCTCGATATTGCATTTGGCTGATTTATTTCACTTCCTAAACCATACAAAAACCCGAAATACTGTCACATCCACGTTATCCAAGTCCTTCAACTTCTCTTGAAGAACAATTATTCAGAGTTTCTGCTGCCCCAGTGAAGCATCTTTGTGCAAAAGCAGTTAACACTGTACATGATTCATAAACCTTCCATAAATTAAAAATAAGAACCAATGTCTTCACTCTTCATGGCTAGATCTAAGAAGTACATCTGTCCAAGAGTTGAAGTCTATATAAAAGACTGAGTTATTCATCATGGTTTCATCATCCATACTTTAAAAGCAACACTAGTTTAGAAGATGGACCAATGACTTCTATAAACACATATAATAAACCATGTGATCTCGGAAGAAAATCCATAAAGCCACCCACATATCCACCAGCACATTCATGAAAAGGAAACAAAAGAAGGTCACCTATAAGCTCTGAAAGATGTTTAAGACAGTCTTCATCCTAAAAAAAATCCTAAGAACTAGAACTAGACTTTAGCATCAGGTCAAAGTTTGATATGCTCAATTTTTAATAAGTGTCTACAACCAAGCATGATGGCACTCATGGAATCACAGTATCATTGATGCTGGAAAAGACCTCTAAGACCATCAAGTCCAACCATTAGCCTAACTCTGCCAGGTCTAAACCATATCTACCACTAAGCCATGTGCCTAAGCTCCACATCTACCTGGGGTTTTTTAAGACTTTCAGGGATGGTGTCTTTACCACCTCCCTGGGTATCTGCTCCAGTGCTTAACCACCCTTTCAGTGAAGTAATTTTTTCTAATATCCAATCTAAACGTTCCCTGGCACAACATGAGGCTCTTTCCTCTTGTCCTACCTCTTGTTATGAGGAAGAGAAGACCAAACCCACCTGTCTACAATCTCCTTTCAGGCAGTTGTAGAGAGTAATAAGGTGCCCCCCGACCCTCCTTTTCCCAAGACTAAATAACCCCAGGTCCCTCAGCAGCTCCTTATAAAACTTGTGCTTCAGACTCTTCACCCTTCAATTACTCTATTAATTGCAAATACATATTCATCTGCTTTGTTAAATGAACTGTAAGTCTGAATAACAGAGGACCTTCATCTTCCTTTTTTAATGTTAGCTGTAATTTAAGAAGTAAAAATGGACACTGGAGTGAAAATCTAGAAACTGTTAAAAGCATCCTATACTTGCTTAATTTCTTTATCAACCTGCATTTTAAAAACTTGTGCACTTGGTCAGCTGCAAAGTAGAAGTGTTGTTTAGCATGGAAGCTGGTATTGAAGAAATCTAGGAGGCCAAGAAGATTGGATAGGTAGAGATCTAGGATCCATCTTTTTTTGTCATAACAGAGATGCACTGTGAGCAGAAATATAGCTCTGCTCCTCTTTGGTATCATTTTTTATCTCTCTTTTGGACATTTTTGCAGCTATCTTTTTTGTGACTGTTCATTTACTTTTATTGGTACGTCTCTTCTTCTGCTCCCAAATCTGAGTTCTTATCTCTGCTAATATTGTTTATTTTTCCTCTCATGCTTGACCTAAAGCATGATCATCGAAACTGATGTGAAGACACCAGTCAGCTTCAGTTGGTACTGAATTACACACCAGAAACTTGACCTTTAATGGGAAAGAGAATAACAGAACAGGTTGGAAGCTGCCTCTAGAGACTGTCTAGTCTGCTCCTGCTTTGCTCACAGCAGAATCAACTACAACACATTACTCAGGGCTGTTTCCAGCTGGGGTTTGGTCATCTCCAAGGATGGAAACTCAGCAACCTGTCTGGGCAAGCTGTGCCAGAGTTTGACCATCCTCACTGTAAGAGTTTTGCTTTTGATGTGAAAATGGATTTTCTTGTATTTACATTCATGCACACTGGTTTTTGTCCTGTCATTTGGCACCATAAGAAGAGTGTGTCTCTGTCATCTTTACACCCTCTCATCAGGTATTTATACACATTGGGAAAATCCTCTTGAGCCTTCTCTTCTTTAGGTTAGGCAATCCCAGCTCTCCCTCACATCAGATGCTCTGATCACTTAATCATCCATTTGGCCCTTTACTGTGCAAACTGCTGCATCTGTTGACTACTAATCACTGTCTGTACTTGAAGTTAAATTTATTATAAAATCATTTGAATTATAATCAAACCTAACATTATATCAGTGCCTTATATAAATGGAGCTGAAAATTGAAGGAGAAGCAACTGAAATTTTGTCTTCTTTCCCTTCTTCATTAGCTAGCTAGACTAGCTCAGACTGTTCCAATTCAGAAACTGAAGAATTTTGTAAATTGTCAGCTGGTCCAGTCATTAAAAACTAACAATTATCACCACACACATCTTCAGGATTTCAAGCACCTGTCTTGTCTCCAGAAACAAACTGCTTATCTGCTTGGCACAACAGCGGTCCTGAAGAGCTGATACTCACTGAAGTGGAGAAGTAAGCGGTGCATTAGACTGTACTCCAATTTCCTTCTCCCTGGCACTGATAAAAGTTCTGCTGGGCTTTATTAGTTCCCACACACCTCTGTGATACCCCACACATTGAAAGGCACTGAAGATCTACAGTCAATAACAGCAATTTACTGTGGTCCAGCCCTCAACCCTACAAAAATCCATTCTAGGACTTTGTTCCCACTCCTTAGTGCATCTCACTGACATAAAACACCAGTTAAGCACATTTTGCTTCCAGCAAGAAACTTGCTGCTCAGTTCAGAGAAGTACTGTCAGAATCCACCTAAGCTGACTTGGAGAACCTGGATAAACTTATTAATGTAAGAACAGCTCAAGCAGGACTTTTCCAGCATGAGCAGAGATATGGTGTCTTGCTTATGTACTCTTGCAAACTCCAGACCATCATCACTAAGCCTGTGAAGTAGATACTTATGTAGAAAACTGAGAAGAAAGGCAGGTTTTGGTGATTAACTGAGTAAACATGGCATGAACTAAGCACCATGTTCTGTAAAGTTGCTCATGAGAGAGAGCAAATAAGAGCTGGCTGGAAAATATAGATAAAATTTTTTCTGAATTTTCTGATTTGTCACCAAAGTATTATTTCACAAAATGGCATAATTTCAAGAAACTTTTTGCTACCACTTTTTTTTTTTCTTTTTTTTTTTTTTTCCCCAGCTGGAAACCACGTCTTTGGGATGCAGAGCACTGCAGGGATGAATGAAAACCTTGCAGGTGCTGTTTGATATGGATGCTTTTAAGGGGTGCCATTGCTGCTCACACCTGACAGAAAAGTATTTTGTTCCAAAAGTATCAGTGTTCCATCTTCCAAAAAACAATCAGAGCCAATCCTTATGCTTAGTTTTGGGGGAGCTCTGCTTGGCTTGCTTTCTACTGAATCAGCATAAAAAAATTATTTCTGGAAAATGAAACAACTCTTGCAGAAGTAAGAGCATACTTAGAGTCCAGCTGCATGGCAAGTGCAGTTCTAGTAATCAATACATCATTCCAAAACAGAATATGGATGATTGTGATTCTATATGGGTAAGCACACAGCAAAGGAGGTGAAACAAGCGTAACTTTTGTCTCTATGCTTTTGGATTTTTTAGAAAAATGTGGAAATTCTAACATTCTTACTCTTGATTTTGAGATCATTTTACTTTTTGTTTTGCTTTCCTACCATGCCTCCTCTTCATTAGATCCTCCTCAAACAAAGAACTGCTCTTTCAAAATCTACTTTTTATCCTATTGCACATTCTCCAAACTGCTCTGTACTGCTTGGATAAGAGCAACTACTAATTACTGGGCCCTTGTTCAAAGCAAGGCATGATATTTTGTCATGATGTCCAGTAAAGACCAGGTGGTTTTTCATCTACAGAATGTCACAAGCTGTTTGGGCCTGCACATCATGGGTAGTTAAAGGGAGAAAAAGGTGTATAATGTGACTTTTGAGGCATGGAATTCACCTCCTTTGAAGTCTCCTGCCACTTTCCTCTGGCCTCCTGCTATCCCAAGTCTTCCTGATTCCATGATGCAGCCAAGCTGTTTTATCTGTAAGCATTCTTTCTAAAGAATTACATTATCAAAATACTGGATAAAAAAGTCCATCATTCTACTGAAGTTACGCATCTCCCCATCTCAGCAGGAACTGAATGATGTCCTTCAGATTTCTACAGGTGCAAATTTCTACGTATGCACATGCAGATACATGCACCCTCCTGCCCAAGGATGGCGTTACAGTGAAGAGGGCAGTACCAATTAACTTCTGTTTCATTTTGGCTGGAAACACTTGGGTGGAGTTTACTCTTGTGTCTGGATGGTTGTTGGATCTTAACTCTCCAGGAAGAGCAGATTGTGTTACTGACCTCAACATTAATTAGGTGTTCTGTGCACTGATAGACTAGGAAAGGCAAATAAGATTTCCAGCTTCTTATGTTTCACTAGAGGGTGAAGGCAACCAGAATATAAAGGACAGAGTACACAGCTAATTTCAATCCTAATGTCAATTTGGTGTAAGTCTTTTCCTACCTATAGCAAAACAAAAATACGTTTTTGAGCAATCATAATTACAATTAAAAGTCTAATTACAACAGCATAAAATACCTTTTGAAATTAATTTTGTGGCAGTTTTTTTACAAGTTGCAAAATGAGATAAAATTTTCCCCATATGCTTTGTTATTTCCCCAGTTTAAAAAATCTTTATTAATTACATTGATTAGCTAATCAATACTAATTATATTCCTATTAGGAATAGAAGTCTTATATCCACAGGAGAAAATGAGTTAGAGTGACTTAGATCCTACTAGATAAAGAAACATCAATGTTCTTTGTGCTTGAGTCAAAGCGAGAGGTCCTGCTGCCAGCCTCATGCCCAGACTGCAAGGCCAGGCATGACTATATATTTGTAGAACATCTTATACCAGGAAACATCATTTTTCTTTATCCTTTTACGTATCTCTTATTGACCAATTCCATCTTGGATTTCTGGAACTTCATCTAATTGCTACATTTAATTACTTTTATTTTATCCACTTAACTTCATATTATTTCCCCCTTGCAAATTAGGAATAGAAATCCCTAGATACACACACAAAATTGGATCTGTAAAGTTTTAAACTGTAAAACATGTTCCAAACCTAAACAATAGGTTAAAAATAATTTTAGAAATAAGCTATCCTAAAATAAATGATAAAAATGTTTTCTACAGAATCTGAAAGAATGGACTGTATAAATTATTTGTGTGAAAACAGCAGCATTTCCAAATGTAAGGCTTAGAGCCCTGTGAAAGAATTCTAAAAATTAAACAAAGGAAACCATTTTTTAAAAGAGATAGGGCTCAGTGGGATTTATTAATGCACATCTTTCAGAGATATTCTTACTTATACAATGCAAGCAGTAGGTTAGCATGGACTTCCAAATTATATTTAATTGGACAATTATTCAAAGTGAAAAACCCAACACAGTAAACTAAGGAGGTCTTTAATAAACACCTTGTCTCTTCAAGAAAAAACAGGGAAGTCATTTACTGACCCAAGAGGCATAATTTTGTCTTTGGTAAATTTATTTTAAAGTAATTGCCAACTTCAGGAGTAACAATTTTTTAAAGAGGAACGTGGTGCTCTCAGGCAGAATAATAAATTGATCTGTGCCCTGTATGATGGCCTAATCACATTAGAAAGATGTACACGTGGTTGTCTGAGGCAAATAGAGGATGTACATCACCTGGTCTGTGAACCCACTAAGACTCCTTTAATGACATATCGCTTTCCCTCTCTCCAGATCAGGACCGAATTAGAGGGGAAAGACAAATGTTAACTTACACAGGGGCCTTACAGCTCTGCCTTTCTGCCCCTACATTCCTGTCCAACAGAAGTGCTCCCCTATAGAAGTCCTCTGCAGTCCCCAGATTTTCAATAACCTGCCTTCTGCCAACCAGAATTCCAACACCAGGAATGAGGTACTTGTTAATGGCATCACCTTTGAAAACCCAAATGCTCTGAAACCCATTGTGATTAATAGCAAATTAAAAGCACGAATCAATATTTAAAAAGTAATGTTCCCTCAGCTCAGCTGGAGAACAGCTCTGCTAGAGCTACAACCCTGTCCTCCCTCTGGCAGGATTCACTTTCCAGATCCCATGGTCTTTGATGCCCAGACTTAAAAGCTGAGCCATACACAGGTCAAGGGCAGACCACACCTCTGCAGGCACAGTTTGCACACCTTCAGCGCTGGCACAGAGATAGTCCTGAGGAAACAGCTCCAAGAATCATCCCTGAAACTCCTCAGCTAGAGTAATACATTCTTGCATGAATTATTTTGCCAGGGAATTTCCACCTCCAAAGTCTTTTCTCTTTGTCAAGGTCATTCTGGGCATTGGGACAGCATTGCTAAATAGTGTGCCTCAGTGAATTCCTCCCAGTTTCTGACTAGAAGGCTGGGACTCCTGCAGTGCAGATCCCGATAAAAGATTTATTTGTGGGGAGCGGAAGATGGTGCTTTTAGAGAAGTTAATAAGTTGTTTTCATTCTAGATGCTTTCATTACAAACACTGATAAATCTTAAGGCTAAGAGAGTATGTAAGAGTAATGAGTTGAAGGGCTCCTCAGCTCTTTGGTGATTATCTCTCTCTTTTAGTGCATTACCATGGGACATCTGGCTTCCAAATTTGTGCCTCTCCTTCACAGATCTGAGGACCAGCCTACCAATTATACATTCGCATAGGTTGTAATAAATCAACAGCAGCCAAACTCTGACAAGGTGATGGCTGTTGACAGATAAAAACGATACACATTGTCGTGCTGTTCTCCAAAAACAAACACATGCTTTTATCAGATTTTTTCTTTTAATCAAAAAATTGCCTCTTTCAACAGAGAGTCACCTAATTTCACAGAGGACTTGCACTACACAAGCTTCCCCTGTCTAAACCTGAGCTGCATGTAAAGCCAGGTTCTCAAACAGGCCCTGAATTCACCTCCCACTGCAGTCGAGGAAGAAAACTGCTGCTCTGATCCTGGAACAGCCCGGACCCAAAGATCATTAACCTTTCACTCTGAGAAGCAGAGTTCTGTGCAGAATAAAGGACTGAGACAGAAAAAAAAAAAAAAAAACAAACCCCAACAAAAATCCAAGGATATGTAAGTCTTGGATTTATTCATAAACCAAGTAGAATCTGGATAGTGAATTTTCTTCAATAAAGGAGAGATATATCAAGGTTATATCCAGCAAGTAGGTCTGTGTGATGGATGCTCCCTGGCCCTCATCCTATGGGTCTCCAAGGAATTGTCTGCAAGTGACAGACTCTTCTTGCCTGACTTCAACCCTCTGAAAGTTGAGTCTCTAATTTAACCTAATTTTCTGAAGAGCACCAAAAGTAATTCTCCTTAAAAGCAGTACTAATACAGGCAATATGAATGGGCTTTCCAGGGGTCTTGTGCTCTGCAGTGGCATCAGGGGACCTCAGGTAGGTTGTTTCCACAAACACTTCAAATTAGGTGGGAAGAATTCCAGTGCCAATTCCAGTTGTAAAACTAATCACCCTCTTACCAAATCCAGAAAAAAGTTGTTGTACTCCCCGGATCTGAAAATGTTATCAGGTGATATCAAAAATGTGACTTAAGTGACGAACATTTTACAACAGGTCTTTTTGAATGCTCATAAGCTACGTGAACTAGCAAAGATTTGATCACACAAAAAAAAGGTGGGAAGCAAAGGGCTGTAATAATCCTTTTGGAGTTCCTGTTAGCAATTCTCATTTGGGGAATAAGGCTTTATCCCAAAGCTTCTTAGCACATGGTGGCAATTTATCCACTGTCTTATGCTCCCTTAAAGAGACCAGGACTATTTTCACACCAAACGATGTGGGATCTCCTGAAAAGTCAAAGACAAAGGCTATCAAATTCTGCCAAATTCCCCTTGTTAACGAGAAGAATGCAGCACAATCTAGCCAATTAAAAGTATTTTAATTCCTTCAGAATGTCTTGCACATCATGGAAAACAGCATCTCTCCAATGTCTCTACAGAGCTTTGAACCAAATAGAGTCTTTTCTACCAAACTGACTGGACAGAAATGTAGCATGTTACCCTCCAGCTCAGTTTTATTCTTTGACAATGTTATCTGCGAGAAAGAACTCATCAGACATATGTTTTGAACCCTTTCTTATTGATTTAATCTCTTCCTTTTACCTTTTTACCTTCCTTTTCCATTCCATTCCTACTAGTTAGGGCTCTGCTTTGACCCTAGGACTGGCAAGTCCCACACCAATAAAACAGGAATATGCAAACTTACAGGTTAGGCATCTGTTCCCTGTTAAGGGAATACAATTCCCTTGACATACACACTTCTTATTCTCATTTGTAAGGCTGAAGAACCATTAATTGGGGAAAAACCTGACAGAAATTTAGTCTGCTTTATGATAAATAGCATTCACCTTTATTTGACCAATTTACAAAATCAGGCTCTGAAACTTCAAAATATGTCCTTTGCCTCAGCTCGTCTTCTCTCATTTGAAGTTCAGTGCTATGGAAATTACAGTTGCTGTAGGATGTGTAGCTGTTATGTACGCCAGTGTGTTCAGCTTCTTAATATTCAGACTTACTTTTAAAAAAAATTATACAACCTAATCCAGGTATGAGTTGTGTTTACAAATGACTCTGTAAGTGAATATTCTTGTAATTAATGTGATTCCAGGAGCATATTTATTGCAGATTTTTAGCTCTGAAAACACATGCAGTAGTACGAATAATATTAGAATAACAATCTGAGATTTTCAAACAAGTCTGAGGAAATTATTCATCCAACTTACATTGTAATTCTGCACGAATTAGGCAAGTAATTCCCTCAGGTTTTATCAAATTTTGAAAAATATAAGCTGAAGAACAAATAGCAGCTGAATTCAGCGAGATGGGGTACAAGGGGTGCCCCTGGGGAGCTGTACCATCAGTAAGTACTCAGGCTGCCTTCACTGACTCCAGGACACAAATTACTACTCCTGATGTGAAAAGTAGAGAATATGAGGCAAAACCAAAAGGCTCATTCAGCTGCTGCTGGTAAATTGAGGGACCTTGGAAGAGAGAGAAACTCTTGAAAACTCTTAAAGCGGTGTTAGAATTCAAGATCATAATTCAATCCACTAAAAAAAAAAAAAAAAAAAAAAAAAAAAAAAGACACCAGAAAATAAAAACTGCTGAAATATGAATTCCTTAAATTAAGGTAAAATTGTATGTGGCACTGGAATGCAGAAATGAATGGCTTCTCTTGGGATGCTGTGTTGAGGTTCCAGTAGCAGCAGCAAACTCATATAACTGCTCTGCAACTTTTAAAATTGGCTCATTGTTTGCCACTACCATCTTACCAGGGAAAACCTTGGGGCTAGATATTCAAGAAACGTGCTCATCTAATGGCTTTTTTTATCATTTGGGTCCACATTTACTTACAGCCACCTCTATTACTAATTATTTTTCTGCCTCCTTTTTTTTGAGTCACTAAAATCTATATGGGTTTTATTTTGCTAAGATAAGTAAATCAGATTCTGTTATTTGCTTCAAAAAAGCTTTTCCATTCTCCTGAGAAAAAAAAAAATCAGGTTCCTCATTGCATCTCTACATTTTGTTTTTAAGACAAATGCCCAGAATTATATCTGGGACTTGTAAAATCACCCTCACACTTTCTTAGCATCAACAGATCAGTTTGGTTTTTATGTGACAATTTTACCACATGAAATCTCTATGCATATCTTTTTTTCTTTGGCAGTGCCACTTAATGAGCCTAATAGGAAAAAAAAAATCCTTACATTTGTTCTTGTGTACAAATGAACACCTATTTCCAGTTCTTCAGTCCTAAAGAGAGTCCAGCCCCTTCTGTATGATATCTATTTCCTACAGCACAAGTGAAGATGCATAGGAACATCCACAGGATACACCTCACCCTCATGCCAAACCTGGCTATGACGAAGCATGGATTGTTCCCTTGGCTACTCAGTGACACATGGCACTAAAATCCCAAGAACATAGATGGACATTAAAAAGATTAAGGCACTATTTTTAAGAGTGGGACACAAACCCCACCAGCCTGTCATCCTACAGGGGGAGGCATAATTCCCAGTGGCCACTACTTGTGTTCCTAGTGAGTTGTTGGTGCCCCATATTCTTGTCTTAGAGCACTCTTTGTAAAAGTCTTTCAGAGCATTCAGGATGCAAAGGCCCTAGGTAAGTATGTACCAGTAACTGATTTACTGGCAATTAATTAACATCAGGAGAAAAGATAACACGAAACTAGATATTCCATGTCCTAGCCCGTGAATGCTCTGGTACTGTTACCTTCTCACTGCAAAGGAAAAGAGTAAAGGTATCCATGACAAGCACTGTGAGCACTTTGCCATTATCTTTGAACAAAGTATCATTTCTCTAAGAAAAAACAAAATCTACAAAACCCCACTTCTACTACAAAAGAACCAAACTTCAAAACCCCCTATGAAATATGTAACACATTCAGCAGTATTTCTAGCCCATGGATTAAAAGAAGGATCACCTCAAGGATCATGACAGCTATAAAAGGTAAATGTCAAGAATCCAAGTGTGGAACCACCTAAGGCATCTGCAGTCTCACCTACAGGGTAATTTAAGCACTCTAGCCATGCATATGTGGTGACTGGCAGAGCTGCAACACCAAGAGAGTTCACTTGTTTGGAGCCACCTTGGATATCCCTACACAGGAGATGGATAACCCCTACCCAGCGCAGAAATCACACAGGAGGACAGCTCCTGTAAATGCCTTCTAGTCAGGATCACACAGGTGGACTTGGACCTGTGACCAGGGACACTCTGCTAGTTGATTCCTGATGAGTAAACAGGCTTAGAAAAGACCTGCAGAACCTCAGAGTTTGAGCCCTCTTGGTAAAATAAGTGCATGATATAAACAGTGGTTAAGTTTTGAGGCAGTAGAGAAGACGATGTTTAAAAGAAGAACAGAAGGACTCAGGGGAAAGGGACCTGAGAGGAGATAAAATAAGTTCATGTCACCAGTTACAAGGAAAAAGTCAGTATTATCAAGGCTGGTAAGGGAAGGAAGAAGTAAAAAGTAAGAATCTTAAGGATTAGGGATTGAAGAAGTGGAAGAAATGAGGTGAGAAAACTAAAAACTGGAAATGGAAAGAGCTGAAAAAACCCTCAAAGATCAAAGAGTATAGACCTAGATTTTAGACTTGTGCTCTGGTGTCCAGAGAATTTCACAAGACTGAGGAGATTTTAGTACGGTTTAAGGACAGTGATGAATTGCTTGAGCTGGAATATAGCAGTTCATGGGAATTCTGAAGAAAATAAAGCAACACAACAGGTTAGGGAATAAAAAAAAAAAAAAAAAAAAAAGGTGGGGGAGGGAAGGAAAGTATGGATGAGTGTGTCATTAGATCATTATATTTGGCCTTTCCAAGAACCTGATAAACTCCTTTCTCTGTCACAGATCCTTGGTCTGACTTTCTTTGGTAATTTACTTATCCTTACCTCTGCATCATATCCATTTTCCCTCTGCCTCTCTTTCTTTTCTTTTAAGGGCAAAAGCTTGTCAGAGGAAGACTCTGTCCCTAATTATGTGTGTGTATAACTCCCAAAACAATGGGGTGCTCATCTCAGAAACGAGCAATGAAGTCACTTACCAAACCAAAGAAATATTGTGGTAAAAAATCTTCCCTTAGGGACAGCAGCTATTCAGATGGCCTGTTATATATGAGTGAGTCCGGGGCATAATGATGGTGGCCAAAAGAAAACAGCAACACATCCTCTGTCAAGCATAGCCTGTTAAAAAGTCATGCACAAGAGGGGAGAGTCAATGAGATGAGTCATGCCTGGCCTTGCCCACCACGTTATCAAGGGTTGTGCTGCTCTCAGGGTGAGGGATGGGGGGAATCCTTCGATCTGCAGTCAAATGGAACAGCTCTGTCAGCTCTGTCTCCTGCTGCGAGCCATGAGGGCTCCTCTGTAGGTGTCACTCCAGCTGCTGATGGCCATAGATAATAACAAGTTAGGGTTCAGACTAACCAGGAAATGATAGCACCTGCTACCCAACATAAATTACCAACTCCTCTGGGTATAATTACTCTTGTCAATGTGTCACATGGCTATTATAGTCACTCTTATGCAGCAATGAGGAGGAGTGGCAGATTCTGCAGAAAGAATGGGGTTTGTGGCATTTCTATGGATTCACCAGGAAAAAAAAACACCCAAACACACAAACCAAACCAACAAACAACAAAAAAACCCCCCAAATTTACTTGTTCCTGAGATGGAAAAGAAATGGGAAAAATCCTATAAGATACACGGCAGAATTAGTCCCTCTGTTGCACAACTGGTGATAGAAGAAAAGCAAAGAGAAACGCAGGGCAGCCTCCAGCAGGTTTCTTTGCCAGCTCCCTCAAAGCATGGATCTCATTTTCACAGACACCAGGCTCCCAAGTTGCAATTCCCAAGAGACAAAATGTTCACATTATTACTTGACACTACAACATTATATGAAAAGTCAGTAGACTTTTGCTCAGTCTGCAAGGGAAGTGACTTTCACAGCAGTTTTGGACACCTGTTTGTGAAACAAGCAGCAGAAAGAGCTGAAGCATGAAAGTTCAGCGTCATTGCTGAAACAGCTCAGGTGTCTCTGAACTACCCCATGTTGCCTCTAGACTAATGCTACACATCTTGAGCAAGACTGCATGCTATGCTGTCAGCAATTCAGTCACTGCCGTTCTATTGTAAGTGCATTAAAACAGTCTCTGACCCTTGAGGTGCTCAGAGAGACTCAAATGGTGAAGAAACTGAGCTTCTGCTTAACTGGCTATGGCTTCATATGTTTCTGCTTAAGTGGCTATGGCTGAGCAACTGGCCACTGGTGACTGTGCCCTTCTGGGCACACTGACCACAAAACAATCAGATTTTCTCCAAGTCCTGAGACTCTGTGTAAGGCTGGCACCACTGTCTGCTTTGGTGAGAAAAGTCTGATTTCTTCAGCCACTCTTGAGCAGAGGCTGCACCAGAACCATTAGGCCATTCACTCAACAGGCCTGATAGCACAATGAGGAAAGCCCATGATTTTATTCAAATTTGTATATACAAAATTGAGATAACGTGCCTTAAGTTTAAATTCACACTATTGCTGTGTAAAGCAACAGCCAAGGCATAGAAACCACATCAGAACCAGAAAAAGGCTATTTACTGAATGATATGAAATGTACAATATGCTTGCACCTTCCAAGGGTCTTTCTCAATGACTGCTTATGATTATAAAGGTAAATTATTTGCTTGTGTAAAATAATAATTAGAAAAAGTAAAGGTCATTCATCCAGCTATAAACCTGGCTGCAAAAAATCATCAGCATACAGAGTTAGCAGGCATATTCATTGCTTTATAAACAGCAGACCAGGATAACATTGTATAGTTTGCAATCTGTATTTGTTCTATGTGAATCATAGCTTTGCATAATTTTATCACATTCCTGCCAGGCAAAAGCAAACATTAAAAGAAATATTAGAAGCCAAGCAGTTAAATATCCTAGAAGAAGAAAAAATGCTGCAACTCCATCCACATTGTAATGACCAATAAGTGTTATTTTATCAGCTTTATTTGGCAGCTTGTGCATATTTTTCTTGCCATATCACTTTAAAATAATTTCTAATATGTGATTGGTTTATTTTGATTGGTCTACTGTTGTTACATTTTCTTAAAGCACTGATACAACTGTGTGGACTTTTTATATATGACATGATTGATTAGGTGAAGATAAGAAAGAAAATATTACTTCAAGAGACCTGACCTTCAGTGAATCATCCGAGATGAAGAGAATTTAAATACTGCATGACTTGCAGTCAGCACCAGAAAACGTTACAGAAAAAAAAAAAAAAAAAAAGGAAAAAAAAAAACCACATGGTGAAAATTTCTGCTATGACTAAGAACATTTTCCATTAAGACTCTTCTTCTCCTTGTTCACTGCTGGAAACACTCCTCATCCCTAAACTCTCCAGAGACAGCAAACAAAAGCCACACAAGACTCCAGCAGACCTGCAGAGATCATCTTCACCTTTACATCCCTCCTGCAATAGTGTCAGCTCTTTCCTGACACTCTAGGGCTGGCAGCTATGGAAGGGGCTCTCTCCCCCTGCCCCAGCCTGGCAGTGAGTGTTCAGTGTGGGCACAGCAAGCACTGCCCCATCCTTGGGCAGCACTGTGGTGTCCCCCTGACCCCAGGGACAGTGACTGCACAGAGCGCTGGTGGAGCAGGAGTGACCTTCTGAGGTGCTCTGTCCCTGCTGCCTGCCTGTCTCCTGCCAACTGCAGCCCACAGAGCCCAGCCCTTGGGGTGCCTCAGCCCCTGGGAGCTCTGTGGTCAAAGGACATCCCTACAAGGCTCCACCACAGCTGGGTGCTGCTGTTCCTTCCTGGTGGCACTCTGTAAGGGTCATCTCCACCGTCCCATCACCCAAAGGATGGCATGAGGGGAGAAATTAGAGATGCATTCGTGGGGGGTTTACTCAGATCCATGGGTTTCTTTTGCCACTAGCTGTCTCCCACATACTGAAAAATCCCAAACTCCCACTCAAGCTGCTATAATATCCATGAGAGAGAAACTGGGCATGGAGATGGGAGCAAGGAGCTTAGACATATTTCCTCACACCCACTCCTTGGCTCTAAATATACAGGAATTTAAGCCTGTCCCCAGTAAAAAATATTCATCCCAGGAAATGGCTCCTCAACTCTCCCCCAGTTTAATCCCTGTTATATTTTCCTTTAAAAAAGAAAAAAGTAAGAGGAAAAAAAGAACTATATAGAGCTAAATATTTGGCAAAAGTAGTTTGCTACTGTAAAGAATTTTCCTCTGAACTATTTATTTTAAAGCAAGTAAGAGCAGGCATCAAAGGTAGCCATAGCATCAGCGGAGTGCACACTGTGCACACTGTCACTTACTGTGATTGAAAGGACAGTATGTTTTCAAACAACTGCACTTGTGTGAAGTGTCATCAGATCTGACTGCTTAATCCCGATTAAAAAAGGAAAAAAAAAAAATACAAAACGGAAAGAAAAAAGGGCTGCTCCATTCAGAGGTGAGACTACACTGATGACATTGTCCAGGAGTAATTTTGCAGGGAGTGGATAATCACAGCAGCCACGAGTGACTAGATTAGTGACGGGGTGCATCTCAGACTCATCTCCATACTGAACGTTCGGTGTGCGATGCAGTACAGGGAGAGGATGAAAACCAAGGAGAGATGGTTCAGAAGTTCCATCTAGCAACAAGCAACCTTCACTGGGAAAACTTGTACTTTGCAGATTGCCTTCCCTTTCCCATGGGATGCTACAAAAATTCAAGGTTCAGCACTGTCAGAGGAACTCGAATCAAAGAGGTGATGGAGTTCTACAAAGCGGCTTTAAAAATTGCTCTTGTCCTTCAAAAGAACTTACTAAATTCCAGTTAAAAAAAGCAAACTCCAAAGAAAAAAAAATGAAGTCATGCAAACTGTTGCTTAGGAAATTTAGAGTGATGCAGGAAAAAAAGTTAGAATATGTACAGCAAGGAATGATTTCAGTTTGGCAGAGGGGTGAATTAAAACATTAGATGACCTATTTTTCTGTTTATGATTTAAATCTGAGGCAGTAACTACTTTTACTAATTAGGACCAAAGTACCGATCACTGCACAAAGTCACTTAAAAGTAACATCAGACTCTCAGCAACACCATGAAAACAGCGTTCTGCCTATGTGTGATAAGAAGGCATTTAAATTTGCTCATTTACAAAAGTTGGTCTGTTTGGGACCTAACCGGGAAGCGTACGGCATCTTGATAATTCCTCACGTTAAGGAGAGTGTGACTCCAGCAGACTTTGTTCTATTCCGCTGTGTGTTATCTCCCTGCACATTCCCAGGGCTATGCTATAAGAGATTGCAAGGTGACAGAATATGTTCATACAGCCTCTAAGTGCTACTTTGCAGGATGCATTGTAGTCTGTTACCCCGAGGCACTAAAGTGTTTAATGATGTTGCTGTATGTCATTAGTTAGTATTCTCTTAGTGGATCTTATAGGAAAGCATTCTAAATTATAAATTGGGAACTTAACTTAATATCAGTGAACAGCAAACATTAAAAGACAGAGTTTGCTTTTGTGGGTGGGTACAGTTTCAAAATCTACCAGGCCCCCTCATGCCAGCAATCAAGCCTGTAATGCCTAAAATGATCCAGCCCTGTCCAATATAAATCAACAAAACCAGGAAAGCGTCTTGTTTGCTGGTGTTTGCTTTCTACTTTTACCTGTAGAAATATTGAAATGAGCAAAAAAATGCTCAGCTACTTTTTTTTATTAACTCATTTTCTTTCCAAGACTTTATATAAATGAGATGTCATGCATCATAACTATTTGGTTAACCAGCATTTTTATTAAATACCTATTAATTTGTATCAATGCCATGTTCTCTAATGATCACAGTAATTTCCTTGCTTCCAGCTATTATTTGTCAGAGACTTCTTTGCATGCACGTGCTTGTGTGTGTGTTACGGAGAGAGAGGGAGATATGGGAGAAACAGAGAGGAGGAAGAAGACTGGGAAGTGGGGGGTCACTGAATAAAAATGGAAATAGAGCTGCAGAATTACAGGCATAGCTCACAGTGACACCTAGAGTCAATCCTAATACTTCCCCATTGCAAATCCTTGCTCCCAAGCTCTCTCTTTTTCCCCATTCTCTCAAAACTTTGTCTATAGCTTCAACTGATGTTTCTGTGCTTCAGCTCTACCTCTGGCTTAATTAGAAAACAAAAAATCAAACACACAGGACCAAAGACATCCCACTTCAGCAAAAATGCCGCAGCTGTTTTCAATAAAGCTGGAAAAATCTGGAGAGGTTGCCAGCACAAATCACTTTTTTAAAACAAAATGGAACATTTTTAAGATTTGGAGAAAAAAACATGGGAACTCAGCATAGAGATAACCCTGAAGCAGTTGGACATTTGCTAATTTCCTCATTAGAAAACCCTGTTAATTTAGCCATATGTGAAGATTTTTTTGCTAGTGCCATGTGCCTGTGGTAAACAGGAGTCCTTGAGAGTGGGGTTGCTCTGGTCTGGTGGCCTCCATGTGCTCCCTGTGAGCTGGGACACCCATGGGGCTGAGCTCTGAACAGCACACAAAGGGTGCAGTGCCCCTCTCTGAGCCCAGAGGATACTCAGGGTCCTCAACCTCTGCCCTTCTTACTGCTGGTTCCTATCTCAGGTACCTAAAAACTCTGGGTTGTGGGGATCATCTTGGTTCTTGCTATCTACCCGTCTTTGAAGGCCAGATTGCAAACTAACCACTCCTTAAGTGCATTAGTACAAATGGCCATGATGCCAAATTCTTGGATGGCAAGCCTGGAAATACAGCTGTTAGGAATTACAGAATCATAGAAAGGTTTGTATTGGAGGGGACCTTGAAAATCATCCAAATCCAGCTCCCTTCTCCTGGAAAGGGACACCTCCCCATTAAACCAGGATGCTCAAAGCCCTGTCCAACCTGGCCCTAAACAGGGATGGGGCATCCACAGTTTCTCTGACCAACCTCTTCCAGTGCCTCACCACCCTCACAGCAAAAAATTTCTTCCAGAGATCTAACCTAAATTTCCCTTCTTTCAGTTTGAACCCATTATTCTTTGTCCTATCACTACAATTCCTGATGAAGGGTATTCTTGATTCTGTCTTTAAAAAAAAATTGAAACAGTTATTTCCATCTCAATTAAAAAAAGAATACAACCAAATATAAACATGAATGGCAGCAAGTAATTTGATCAACTCTTCTGACCACTAAGCCATTATTCAGGATTTAGTGACTAAAAAAGGCTGTGTCTTTTGTCCCTTTGACTTTGAATGTCTGATTAAGTGAAAGAAATTCATCTAATTAAGACATCCAGAGGATCATATTCAGCTTTTTGTGATTTATTGCAGAATTTTAAAAGTTAACTTTGTTTTAGTGTGACTTTTATATATTAAAATTCAGGACCATCTGCACAGACTTTATCCATGCATATTTCAAACTCTGGAAGAGCTCAAGTTTGAATTAGTGCTGATGTGTGGACATTGCTCATCATTAACACACTGTACGTGTGCCCAAAAGAAAGGTCAAGGGATCCTGAAAGATAAAAAAACTCCCAACTGACACCTGCTACAGAATAATGATATTGGGCCTTGCCAGCTTTATAAACCTGTTTGTGAAATGGGCAGATAGTGGGAGTTGGGGGCTTACACAAGAGGACAACTTTGTACAATGCAATTTCCATCCCATAGTTGGTTAGGTTTTTGAAAGCTACGCCAAATAACAAAGTTATAACTTGAAAATGACCAAATGTGTTGGGTACAGACATGAACAAGAAACAAGTAAAGGGATACCCAGCATCTGTTATTGTGTAACACCTCAGGTTTTGCCTGAATAATCTGAATGACAGTAAAGGAGAAGCAACTATAAATCTGAGTAGAAAATTAGAATTTTTTAAATTAACATGCTTTTTCCTATAAATGAGTGATATTCAAAATTTATTCCCATGGCACATACTCAAAAAAATGTACATTACTGCTTTTACAATGAGCAATGATTAACAGTATTAATCTATTTTCTACCATAACATTAATTTTCTGATTGTCTAGCTATATCTCCTTTGGGTTTTTTCCAAAAGGAAAGCAAATGGGTTGTATCTAAACACAGATGCTTTTAAAAGCAGGTATTTACACATGACCAGTGTCACAAACACCAGCCCAAATCAGTCCCCTGATGAAAAAAGAGTGTTTAAAAGTCCTTGCACCTTACCTTCCCAGTCAAGTTGAAAGGTATTGAACTATCAATCTCTGGTCAGATAAACAGTGACAATGTTCTTATTACTTGCACATGGCACTGAGGTCCCCAAACACTGCTATATGTTGTGACACAGCCCAAGATATTGAGTTTGGTTCAAGGAAAGAAAAAAGTAAAAATTAATAGAGTTTTTGGGTCCCCACACAAATTTAAGCTGTATGGCCATTATACACATCTGCAACAGAAACAGGGCATCTCCCTTTCTGGGAGCTGCACACCCTGTGTATTTCACGAGCTGAAATGAAGACAGGCCAATGCAATCCCACAGTACTGCCTCAGTTATGGTGCCACCACTGCTGCACTCCCTCTCTCTTGACAGAACCAGCAAAGGCAGCAGGACAGCGGTGCAGAGCTCACTGTTCCTTCAAACCTCAGCAAGGATCTGATTCCCTTCTGCTCTCTCGAGACCAGACTGCCCAAGGGAGTAGGAAAGAGAGGAGAGGAAAGAGTTTGGAGGCCTGTTCTCAGTTAACAACCTCATTTCACCCAGGGATCCACAAATAGGATATAACCAAAAGATGCTTTTTTAAAAAAAGATGTGATTTAAAGCAAACTGTCCAAAGCAAATAGATAGCAAACAAACCTTAATTTTCCATTCAGATTCATACCAACTCTGTTTTTAGTCTTCTTTCAAACATTTCCCAGCTTCTGTTTCTGACCATTTCCCTCAATAATCTCCACATAAACTGAAAAATTGGAGGACGTACCCAGGGACCGCTGCCCACAGATACGTGTGTAACAAGGAATACCACCAGTCCTCCTGGACTGCTCATGAAAAAGACAATGCTGAGGGTCATGTAGATCCTGCCACTGGAGTTTGAAATATTTGAATGTTTACCGTGACAAAGTCTTACACTCTGATGCCATTCACGGTGGCTGAATGAGGATCTGTGTACTTGGGTCAATGTTACAGACTGTGAAAAGGTACAAACTAGCCCATTATTTTCACTTCCTATAATACAGCATCTACTAGGCCCACAAATAGGGCTATAAAACTGTCTCTTTTCCATCTAAACTTCATGTTCACAAGCTCTGAGCATTTGGGGTTAACATTTCCAGCCTGGGAAGTTCATTGAAACATCTTTCCCATTTTTGTGCAACAGCGAAATGTCAGGAAAGGTGGAGCATCAAACACTGGCCCCAATCTCTGACCCTGTTAAAAGGTCAAGTTCAAGTGGACACCCTTTGATTTTTGACCAATTAAATTGTAAACCTGCAGGAATTCAAAATGCGTGCAACTGCCAGACATGGGATCTAGGGAGAGCATGCTGCTCAGGTGAACACTCTGACCACAGGTTTACTTCTTTCCCTTTGAAGTAGGCTGTCATCCATTTGGATAGAAAATGAAGTGTGAAATATAGAGGCTTTACAACGTGTAATGACTGCGACAATTTAGTTAAAGCTGATTTTCAGAAGCCAAGAGCTGGGTTTCAAATTAAATTCCTTATCAGTGGTCACCATGACAGAGTGTATGTTTAGGAAATTATTTATTCCAACATGATATAATTAATTGTAATATTAAATGTTTAAGTTCTGTGTGGCATTAGAGGCACTGAACAAATAACAGTTGGAACACAAACCCTATGGAATCCTATTATCCATGCACGTTGCTCTGGGCATTCACTTAGCAGGTTCCCAAACAGAGAAGACCAAAGAGACTTAATCAAATGTTTTAAATTTTCTGAATTTTCGTAAAAAAATAATTTTTTGCTCTTTGACTAGTTTAGGGAACAATAGAATTTTCTTTTTTCAACGACTGTTTCCTCCCAAAATAAAACTGTATTATTGCAATGCCTGTACAGTTCTGCTCCTTGGTTGCAGTCCATGATACGCTGACTTTTTTACATCCTTGCTAAAGCGCTGTGCTCTTGCTAAAGAAACAACAAATTGTTTGCTTGTGTATCTACACAGACACATTAATACTGCCCTCTGCTTCCTGCCCAGAGAGACTAAGAACTTACAAGAATTGAACATGAAAAGGAAAATATCTTTAGCTCCACTTATCGAGTATTGCACCTTTGAAGCTGAAAGGCAGGGCTGAAAGACCCAATTCTGCGTGAGATAATCAGCAAGGTAATTGCTCATGTGAGTTTCAAAGAGAAACCAGAATTTCTGTAGCAGTTGTGTCACCACTGGTGGCACCAGAACGAGGTGCCCCTGCTCTCCTCATCAGCACAGCCGTGAGAAGCTGAGGAAGGGCTGGAATCCTTCTGCACAAGCACCAGGTTTTGCAGCTTTGTTAGACGGAATGAAGGCTGACTCACAAATCTGCCGTAGATCAGGATGGGAGGGTAAATGCCAGTTGCATGAGAGTTTCTCCAGCTCAGCTGCAGCGTCCGTGTTCATCCAAAACTCCAGCTAATCTTGAAAATGATGAGATATAACCTGAAACTTTTTGCCATGAACCCTCAATTTGGGTTGAGGTGGAGAACCCTCTTGCAGCAAGGGGACAGGTCCTGCACAGTGACAACAGGTCTGTGTGCCACGTTGCTTTACCTTCCCCAAAGGATCCTACAGGACTTTGCTCCTGGGAGAGAATTGTAAAAAATGTTTCTATTATATCCAGACGGAAAACTTTTCCTTTCTGACGCAGAGCACTCAATTCAGCTGGAATTGCCGAGTACAAGTCACCCGTGTCAGGATATTACAAGGACACTCAAGCTCAGCCTCGAAAAAGCAGTTATATAAATATAAAAATTCAGCATGGTGGAGAAGCTTCTTTCTCTCTCACCACCCATCTAAAAGATTAATCAGATCAATCATGGCACATTTCTTTACAGAATTCTATGACTTAAGTGCTACAGACATTAGCAACATTTCAATCTCCTGTCTCTGATCCTGAAAACATCATCTGTTAGGTTTTTGGCAATGCTATAGGAAAATTGAGCTGCTTTAAAAAAAACAGGGAACATTTCAGGAGATACCAGTGTCAATCTTTCACTTGCTCTCTCTACCTCTCCACAAAAAATTTACATAGAGTGAAAAATATGGAAAACTGGCATGGTTGGTGGCACTTTATAAAACCCCATTCAATACTAAAAAGCAAGCAGGGAAAGAAGGCTACTGAGCATGATACTGATAAACTTATCTCCTGCTTTCAGTAAAGATACATGAAGAAGCTACATGTTAAACGGCCACTGTACTACCATGGAATATGCATATGGAAATGAAGGGGAGAAGAAAAGCCACAGTTTTATTAAAAAGTGCAAAGACAGTGGCCTCACCCTACTTTGAGCACTAGTGGTTCTGAAAAAAAAGCCTCTTTAAATTCAGATTATTTCTCATTTGCATTTGCCATTACTGGGATTTTTCCTATAAGGTCCAATTAAGAAAAATATTTCTTTTCTACAAGGCAAATTTATCAAAAATTCAAATAAACTCTTTGATGCATTTTTTGCATAAACTAATCATGAATAAACATAATTCTCTTGCTCCAAGAACAGATGCCATCCTGTAGCTCCCTGCCCCCGACAGCTCTGCTCTCCAATCATAAAGGAGAAGGAAATTGTTTGGCCAAGTTTACAGAATGAACCATAAATCATAAGCATCTTTGCCAAAGCAAACTCATGTTTCTTTTATGAAACAATTTCTCCTAAAAGAATTTATATTCATTTTTATATATGCATTTTTTATAAAATACATAAGGAAAGTAGAACATACTGTTCTGTTTCTCCTTTAGAAATGCTTAGTATTTTTCAGTTCTGGTTGAGAAAGCAAACATTTGCATTTTCACATGGCTTTCTGAAGCTAGTTGCATGGACCTAGCTGCAGTACTTTGATGGATATAAGGAATATTAAAATTGCTTTGGAATATTTGAGTCACCATTATTCACAGAAGTCCAATTTGTAACTAGAAAACCTTAGGGGACTTTTGTTGAAGTCAGATGCTGGAAACATGAAGAAAGACTTGAGCTTCTTCATAATCAGGGAAAATTTCAAGAGTGGATCCTTTCTCAGATGTTAAATAAAAAAAATAATCCCAGCTCTACAAAGAACATAAAGGGAGCCTAGCCATTCCAGGAATACACATGCAGCAACCATTCTGACAGGCTGGGGCGTCTCCCTCTCTTCCCAGACAGCATTCCAGCTTTCAGAGAAAAACCTGACCATAAAGGATTGTCAGGAGCCAGAGCTGCACAAAGGAAGGTGCAGGAAGCACGGCAGAGCCCAGGAAGCTGAGCATGGAGGGGGCACTGCAGCAGGAGAAGGCTCCAGGGCTGTCTACACTGCTCCCTCTCATCTCCCACTCACCCAGCAGGGCACACTCAGCTTCTTTGAGCAGCAGCTCGAGGAAACTCTGCACTGTCCTCAGGCTTTGAGTACAGGGGAAAGAGCGCTTATCTGAAGAGGCAGCCTATCATCCCTGCTGTATGTGACAGTCAGTCACTTCAGAGCAGCTCTCCAGCCTTCCACACGAGCACAAGCGCTCAGCAGTGCTCTGGCGGCATTACTCACATCTAGAACATGCCATTCACACTGGCTCAGCTTGTAGAAGGCTGAGTGCCTAGTTGTATCCATGGCTCTTGAGTGTGATCATCCCTCAAGGGTCCACTGGAGCACTCTCGTAGGGTACATTGAAAGGTTCAGGCCTGTCACAATGCTTTATTTCCTTTAGGGATGCCTTTGTGACACAACGCCTCTGCTTTTACTCTGAAAGGACTTCTTGTCATTCCTGTCTGATCTGATCTGTGGCTCTGGTTACTGGGATGGACACTGAGATGTAGTAAGTGGGACAAGACCCTGCTCCTTCATGCCCACCATTCTCACGTCAAGAGACAGGGCCTTTTGTAGCAGAATCATAGAATATCTTGAGTTAGAAGGGCCACACAAGATTGCCAAAGTCCAGCTCCTGGCCCTGCACAGCACCATCCCCAAGAGTCACACCATGTGCCTGAATGCACCCTCCAAACACTCAGGAACTCTGTCAGGCTGGTGCTGTGAGCACTGCCCTGGGGAGCTGTTCCAATGCCCAGCCACCCTCTGGGGAAAGAACCTTTTCCTGATATCCAACTTAAACCTCCCATGACACAACTTCAGGCCATTCTCTCGGGTCCTGTCTCTGGTTGCCAGAGAGAAGAGATCAGCGCTTGCCCCACTGCTTCCCCTCAGAAGGAAGCTGTAGATTGCAATAAGATCTCCCCTCCACTTTTCTCTAGCAGAGACAGAGCTGATCGTAACTTTCCACTCCCCACTTTCTGTCCCATACAATTTTGAAGATTAAGGCTTTTTCCCAAGTGCAAGAAGTTCAAAATTCAAACTCACATCACCTCTTTTCTGAGACATGCTTTGTTTCCCTAATCTGCACCTTATCTTTGTTTCACTCTAGTGGGTTCCTTTATTTTCCTACCTCATCACATTTGTCACACTTTCTTCCTTCTCTGTTTCTTTCATTTTTATGTAACCAACACAACCCAGCCCAAAACAGGAGCCACAGTGTGCTGAGTGCTGTTCCAACAGTGCAAAAAAGCCCTGTCTGTTGTGAAGAGTACAATGCTTTTTCCTTGGTTATCCTTACCCTTTATATCCTATGCTGCAGCACATCGTTACAGCTATCAGCCACTTCCCATTCATTTGGGTTAAAACCTCTATAGCAAGAACTCATTTCAGTTTCAGCAGGTATTAAAACCCAGTGCCTTGTCATAGGCTGTGTCCTTTCTGCAAAAAACCTAAAATTCACAACAATGGCAACACAAGACTCTAATGCCAGAGACCTGAGGTTTCTCTATTTTGTCTTGCCCTTGTTTAGCATATCCTGAATGAAAGTCACTGTTTATTACACTTTTATGCTTAATTAACCTCTTCAGATGAGACAATGACCACTGCAAATGACAGCTTTTGGCTGGAAAAAGTCATATTACTTTCTGATAAAACAGCATATAATGTGTGTTATTCAAAGGATGAACAATTTCTTCCATTCAGAGTTTTCATCTGCTTGCTTGTCATACAAAGCATATGCATTACCCGATTAAATAACTCATGGCCCCATGAATGGTTAACCATGTGTACAGTACATAATTCAGCAATCTGCAAACTGTGTTACAATACATTATTTCAAAGCTTAAGTTAAAAAAAAAAAATAAAAACACAACCAACAAACCCACAAACAAAAAAAAAAAACCCTGCAAAGCTTTGTTCACCAAATACTGTGCCAGTGACCTTTCTCTAGTTTTCCTTGTGTGTTTGTTCAGTTAACTGCTCAAAACATTTGAATGCTACATTCAACCCCTGCAAAGTCAAACCGACGCATGACAATCCATCAAAATCAGCCAGATAGCAGAAAGCACATTCCGATTCCAGAATTATTGTTGTCTGATTCTAAATGACAGTGTATGAAACAAAAAGAGCACAGAGCCTGATTTGCCACAGCAAAATTAAGCCCAAAGAATTATAAAGGAAAAAAAATCCTTTAGATGAGATGCTACAGAAATGATACGAAATTGAAAAGGACTGGAATGCATGCAACAAGACAATTGCATTGTCACACATACAAACTTTGATCAAATAAAAAGGTTGCTAAATGTGTGTATAACTGAAGACTCACTAAAACAGAAATTATGAAAGTATTTTCTGACAATTACACCAAGGATGTGTTTATGCCATTAGGTCTAGATGTAAACTCTTTCCCCAGCGTCCATCTCAAATCTAAGGATTAAATATATAGAGATGAAATATTTCAATTATATTAATTCAAAACACTTATTAATAATTAAAATATATGCCTCAGAAGAAACAAAATTCACATTAAAAGACAGCTTGCTTTATGTAAAAATCTTTGTTACCATTCTCAGCAGGTAAAAGAAGCAACCTAAAACCAGTACTGGAGAGTTAAAAAGCAGAAACCCCTCCAAGTTCTTTGAAACGAGTGAAATAGAAGTCTTCCCATTTAGGAACATCTCTGTCACTGCATTTTGCTAACTCAGGTAGGCAGGCACAGTGACAACACACCCATGTCTCTCACTACCTTCCTTCCTCCAACAAGGAGTAGATTGGCACTTTGCTGAGCCATCCTGTGGAGGGGCCAGTGCCAGCCCAGCCGTGGGTTCTGCAGTCCTCACCAGGCCCCCCTAAAGCTTTTGTCTCCTCGAGTCACAAGGCTCCCAACCTGATCCATGTCTCCTTGGGACAGTGCAGGATGAAAGATCCCCCTCACTCACACAGGAAACACGTTCCCAAAGCCGCCAACACGTGTCAATAGAAAGGTTTAAAAGCCTTGGCAGAGAGTTTGTACCATATTCTGTCTTTAAAAAGGAGTGAGTCAGTGGTGAGTAATGCAGTAAGAAATGTCCCAGCTGCTGGTTTCTAAACACCTGGGATCCTTTAAATAAATACCTTATCCTGGACATGAGGCTTTCTTCTTCAGAAAAAATCCAGGATAGCAACCTGTGATCAAGAATTTAACTCAGCAGGACTGGGCATAACCTCTTTGGCAAGCACAGATTAAAAGAATCAGCTTCTCACACTGTGGTCCTTGGAGTGCCAGGACCCAGGGATGGGATCAGCTTTGAAAAGGAATGTTTTTAGGGAGTCAGGCAAAGCAATTCTCTTGTGAGGCAAGGATAAGGTAACACTCACCAAATAAAAATGTTGAAAAGCAGTAGGACATGGGAGAAAATGTTCTTTAAAACAGAAGCAAGCATGGTGAGAAATGGCAATTTCAGCAGTCGTGTCTTGATGGGTGAATGTTTCAAGATTAAAGACATCAAAGATATTTGATTCTGAACAATCTTGCCACAATCCTCAGGAGGACTTGGGACCTACGCAAATGTTCTACGGTCTAAGTTATGCTGGAAATAGTACAATGCAAGGACCTGTTCTCTGATTTCTTTTATGATTTAAGCTGGAAAAGGAGCTGCAGGAGATGCACATTTTTCCAAACCATTTCCTGTAACTTTAGGAAAAAAAAAACAATTGGTTCCATCTACCCTCAGTGATCAAAACACTAACTTAGCTGCTCACTTGTCACTTCAGACATATCAACTCCCTGCCACCCAGACACATTCCTTCCTACTTGGCTTTTCCATTAGCCCCACAATAAAGTTCAAGCAGTTCCTCTTCAGCATCATGGAAATTTTAAACACTTCTGTTTGTCTGATCTCTGCCTTACAGCACTACCTGTGGCATTTTCTCTCTGCCAACACTAGCAGTATTGAAGTCTCTCTATTTGTCTCATCTTCTCCCTCTCCCTCTCCACACTCTCTTCAGGATCTTGTCCTTCCACAAGAGCTGTAAGGAATTATCCATTTGTTGCTGGATAGCCACACTGGGGAATGTGGAATGGCAAAACTCCTATCAAGCCAGAGATATGCAACAGGAACTCACATTGGCTTCAGCAGCAGCAGCAGTTTATGAGGTGAAAGCAGTGTCTAAGTGCACCCGTAACAGAACCCAGCCTTTGTGAAATACAAGCAAATAATAATATAACTGACAAAATCGCTCAGCATTTGGAAGTGTTTCTCCATAAGGGCCTGTTTTAATGCCTAGACCCCCAAGTACTTTGCATTGTAGCAGATTTCCTACAGGCAGTGCTCTCTTGTCTGCTGAGCTAGACTTCATCTCCCTGCTGAAAAGGGCTAAAGCAGCACTCCTCCTGGCAGTGGAATTAGCTAATGCCCAAGGCAGGGCTGGCGCCCCAGAGCTTTTGTCCAGTATTGAAATGCTACTGTGTTTCTACCCACAGGAAGTCGGTCCTGTGCAGAAACTTTAATACATTTTGACTACAGAAGTCAGCATCTTAATCCAGAGCATATTCTGAAAAGGGAAATAAAGGGGAATTGACATGAAATGCCCAGTTCTCACATTTGTTCCTGAGGCTAACCAATAAATTTTGTTTTCAAAAATATCTATTCGCTCCTTACTTTAGAGTTATAGCACTTCTCCAAAGTAATAAAGGAAAACGCACCATGATAAAAAGTCTGCAAACTGCTCCTACACACAGATCTTATTCCACTGCCTATTTTTCAGGCTTTATATGTTCCTAAAATTATATAAACTAAACTCTCTATTTTTAAACTAAATGATAAACCAGTCAAGGATTATTATATACATACACACATAGATTTAAATCGTCGAGGGACATTATCACAGTACCTGGGCGCGTTTTACATAATGCACCTCTGATTGAAATCTCCACAGAAACTGCTGGCTGCCCCTCCCAGCTATTGAAGCAGCTACAGAAGGACCCTGAAAAGGGTAGCCAGGGATACCGACTGCCGAGTGAAATTCCTGTGCCTGCCGTTGGTGGAAGCCTGGAACAAAGAGGTGCATTTAAGGCTGCTTCCTAAACTTGGCCAGATTGAGGCTCAGACAGATTTCTGGCAGGAGCGGGATGCGGAGCCAGGAGCCTGTCGCTGAGAATGACCTGCCCCCCGGTTCCCACGAGCTCCTCCCTTGGGACAGAGGCAAGGGACGTGAAACCCCAGTCATTAATGGGGGAGCAGAGCGTGGGGCGAGAGCAACCCTCACACTCAGGGCCAACAACCACTGGGCTCTTTGCACTCAACAACAAACTTGGTGGAAAATCCTACAGGATTTAAAGAGCGACGCCACAAATTGGGTTGCACACAATGCAATCAGCTTCAACAGAGTGACTCCCAAGACCTGTGCGTCCTTAAAGAAGGATGACCTTTCTCTAGGAAATTTTTACCCTGGGCAGCTCTGACAGACACACAGCACTGGTTTGCATTTTTAAGGAAGATTTCAAAACCATATACAAAAGCTATCACTGTTTTTCTCAACTGTCGGTGACTTTGCCAGGGAAATTGTGTTTCATTTTATGCAGTCAATACAAAAAAAAAAAAAAAAAAAAAAAAAAAAAAAAAAAAAAAAAAAAAGATGCTATTGGAAACGAATGTTGCCTGTTCTCAGATAGGATAAGGTGGAGCTGGCCCTAAAAGTGGGTGGCCCACAGATTTGGTGAGTTACCTGCTGGAATTCTGGTGGGTCAAACCTGATATTTTATATTTTCAGCTTCAGTTTACAAGTGCCAAACTTTCAACATGAGTTAAAAAACAGAAAACACATGCTCTTCTTATCAACTCAGTACCCTATTTCAATGCACTGCCAGCTCAGAATCTGCACATCCTACTCCCCGTGGATAACTTTCTGGGCACTTGTTACATTGAAATACAAGGAAAATCCAGTTTTATTCTGATTTCTCAGCAATATTTGAATTCCTGAAATTTAGCTACACATTAATATAAAATCATTGCAAGGCAAAGAAAACCCGAGACTGAAAAAAGCAATGCTTGATCCATAGAAGTCACACATCCTGTAGCAGATGGACACTGTGAGGCAGAGTACATTGTACACAACTTGTGCGGAGTTATTTCATAGTTGCATGCACTTAAAAAATAAAATAAATAAAAGGATTACGCAATCCTAAATGATACTGAACGTGTGTGATTCAAATATTAGTCATACTGGTATTCCAGAACTTGGAGCCAATCAAAGTTCCACTGCCATTAAAACACCAAACATTCTGGTGGGCATTGTCCAGTGATAATTTTTTTAAAAGATCTCTAAGGAAAAAAACAAAAAAACAAAAAGATGGTATATTTTAATTTTTAATAGACATGCAAAATGTTTAGATATAACACCATTAGTTCTAATTTCTGCATAAAACTGCAAAATGTCATTGTTATACCATGGGACTTCAATATCAATGATTAATAGTGTGTGCAATTTCTGATAACAGATTTTGCAGTGAGGTTTGTTTTTTTCCTTTTAAACAAAAAAAGAATCTCAATGGAGAGAAAAAAAAAATCACTGTAGTATATCTTGAAATAGAAATGTCTCTTCTGTAAACCTAACCAGAACTGACATGTAATACAACAGATTTATACAAGAGGATATTCCTACCTGGCACTTTGACTCTATTTACAGAGGAACAAAAATTAGAGTAAAATCTTCTAATCCATAGGATGACATGAGTACTGTACTACGTGGCACAACTAAAATTTCACTAGGGGAGTGAGTAATGATGCTGTGCTTGTCTGTGATCATCCTAACAGCTGAGGGTGCCAGACCTTGGATGTCTGTGGTGTGCTGTGGCTGCAGATGGAACATTATCTGTCCTGGTGTGGCTGCAGCAGCCACACCAAGCCTCCAGTCTCTGATGGGACTTTATTGCTGTAGCTGTGGCACTGCCATGATGTCACTGCCTGCCTTCTTCTGACATTTGTAGATACATGCACAGTGTGAAGGCAGAGTTTGAGTTTAAGGGGTCCTGGTGAATGCTAGAGGCATGGCAAACCTGTAAAACTATTACATCCCTTTCATTCTGCAAATATTTTACAAAGCACTTTCAAGGATGCTGTTGGAAATTGATATGGCTAAAAGGGCAGGGGTTTGTCAAGCAGATTTTTGAAGGTATTTAAATGTACAAAAATGCTAATAAATGTGGTTATCTTATAAAATACCAAAAAAACACCCCCAAAAACAAAAGTAACCCAAACAAACAAACAACTCTGCAAACTGTGGATAGTAAAACACATTCACCCTCCAGTTTAGGGTGCGTTCTCTTAGAATGCAGGTTATCACAGTCCTAGCTTAGGGAACTGGTATTTCAAAAGGAGGTTAGATTGCCTGAAAATTATGAGATATATATTAAAAACACAGTATTTTTTTTTAAATATGATAATTTACTTCAGTTCAAGCATTTGGAGGGGAAGGATCAAAGCTGAGCAAAACTTTCAGCATTTAATAACATAGCTTTTAAAAAAAGCAGTCTTCATACTTCTGCATAACTATGTCATCTCTAGATGTTAAAATATATTATTGTGGTTTCTTCTGCAGGATTTTCAAGTTCTGTAAGGTTTTCCATTTTTTACTGGCAAAATCCCATGAAACTAGAGGTCAGAAGTGACTTTACTGAATATAAAAACATTTGTAGGATTAATCTTCAGGAAGCAATTATTCACTTTCAGAAAAATGGAAGACAGACTTCTTAGAAAAGTCACAAGTTTTGCCAATGAAAATATTCCAGCTGGCATAGCAGAAAACATGACAAGAGATAAGCCAAACTAGCTGGTTTGTGTACCTAGATAAAAATTACACAAGTTTATCTTGTAAGAATTGTGAGTCCGAGTTGTAGTGTAGTACAAGAAACATCCTGGTAATTGTCAACTTGAGAAGCCTCAGTACATTGCATATAAACACTCTGAGGTCACATTTATAGTTAATGTAAACTTGCACACAGGTAAAACCACAATACACTGAACTCTATGCGTACAGAAAACGTGAAATAAAATAAATCATGCCAATGTACAAAGCCTGAAATCTGTTCCTTGAACTTGATGCATATTCCATAAAATTCAGATTACATCCAATTTTTTAAAAAATTGTATTGTACTTTAGACCTTAAAAAGCGATGCAGAGAAAGCATTGGCAAGCTAGCTCCCCTACAGCCTGCTGGACTCCTCCCAAAGCAGGTCTGAAGGACACCCTCATCATGAGATGCCAAAGCTGAGCTGGCTGCCATCAGCCCAGCTCTCAGCCCTTTGCATGTGCTTCATCCCAGGCAGCCCCTAACCAAATTCTGTCATGCTCCCTTTCAATACTGAACTAATACGCTATTTTAAAAAAAAATCCTTCATGCCTGCTATAAAAGAAATTATACAAAAAAACCCCAAACAAATAAACAAAAAACCCTACTAAAACACATCTCATTTCACAAGAATTAACTGTGAAAACTGTTCTGCCATAATTTTGCAGTGAAATCCCAGTGCAAACCACATTAAAGCCCTCCATTCACTGCCTCACTGTACACAAAACCTCTGCTTACAGCTGATATTACAATCAGGTGTTTGGAAGGCAGTGTCCTGGGAGGCAGGCAGAGCAAGTCTGCTAGCAGAAATGGGATTTTAAGGAACATGCAGAACTTGTAAAACTTAGCACATGCAACCCTAGAAGCACACAGAAAATTCTTATTTACTGCAGTGAGAGACAATATTTCTGGGGTGTTAGAGATCCGTTTTTGTGGAGACCCACTGCCAATTCTTCACTGCCTTTTTCTGAAAATATCTTCTTGCTAAAACCCAAAATGAAATGTCCAGAAGCACCAGCACACTCCACGTGCAGGTGTGTATCCCGAAGGTGAGGACCATGGTTTGGGAAACCTCCCCTACAGGAGAGCCTTCCTCTGCCAAGGTAAACTCCCAGGCTGGCAGGTTTTTGGCTGCACAGACAAGGAGCAAATGTTGGGACAGTCTGGTTTTGCCACACAATATAAAAAGGGAAAACTTCTCAGTCCCTGAAAACTGCAGGCTTGGAAAAGGTTTCCCCCAGATGCCACACAACTAAATGAAAAATTGCAGCTCACTATACAGAAGGGAAAAGCAAGCTTGCCTCACCCTTTCTTTTGATACTATTATCCCACATCAAAGAAAATATTTTGGCATAACCAGTTTACATATTTACAATTCTGAAATAAAACATCTGCTCAGCACACTATTCAAATTCTATTGGGGACAAAAATTCTACTTTCATGCATACCCACACAACTGTGGAGAACTTAGTGATTAGAAATGTTAGAAAAATTGGACACACTTCCCAGGATTATTTTTCTGAGCTGTTTTCTTACTCCTTCAGATGCTTTCCTCTCTACCCCTCCCCTTATATATAACTGTGTCCCAATTTAAAAATCCATTTCCTGCATTTATCAGGACAGTTTTTCCTCTTGATAAAAGGTATCACCTGGCTTTGCTTAGAGATTTACTGGTCTGTATGAAAGCCTGGTCATTCACTTTTCTTTGCAGGCTTGTCTGGGTTTTGGGTGCAGTATGTAGAAGTTTGTTGGATTTGCAGCAAATGAATCTGCTGCACTCACAGTTCGGTGCCTGTGACTGTATAATGGTACTTTTCCTTACCTGGGATAACAACTCTACTAAATGTGTTTCATTTTTTATCAAACTTGGGCTTTTTTAATAAGAGATATAAAACATTGATATTCCTATTACATCCCACGAGGGAAAAGAAACACCATTTGCTATAATCAGGGGAAATGTTTTATTGCCTAAGACATGCATTTATCTCCCTCACAAACAGAAGTCATAAAAAGAACATACAACTGGTTAAATGTTACTTGATGTACCTTAGGTCCCAACTGGTTTGCTTTAGGTCCTGCAGTGTCTTGTGGAATTAAATCCAGGCATGAACACAGGTTAATGCTTTTTCTTTCCTTTTAGCAGAACTCTGTCAGTCTGGCCCACACCCCAAGAGCTTTCACTTCAGACTAACCTGCAAGCAGCACTGTGGGTCTCTCCTTTACTTCTCCTTCCCAATGCTCCACCGATTCACCGCTGACTAATTAATTATAAACCTCTGTTCTTAAAGCTCTTATATAAATCTCTGTCCTTGTTGCCATCCTGCAGATCTATTCAGTGATCACACTCTTACTTAAATCATGTAAGAAAGACTGGTCTGTCCCTTTTATCTGAAAGGCTGTTAAGGAGGCCCAAATTCTAAAGCTTTTTGTAATGAACTGTTCTTTCTTGAAGACAGTTTACCATCAAGCATCCTTCCAGGTCTCATGAAGGGCTGCACTGCACAAACTGAGATGACAGTTGTCAGAAGGGAAAGCCAGTCCTTTCCTGAATAGAAAGAAGAATAGTTGTCTTTTCGCTTCTGTCCTTTCTCCATTGTACTTTCAAGGCACAACTGGAGCTCCTACAGCAACTGGCATTTTTCTTTGCTAACGTTCATTGTTGGATGCTCACTGGTATTCTGAGTTCCTAATTCTAAACCCACTTCTCTCTTTTGTAAACCTGCACGTTATTTGTGTCTGAAGGACATTCTTTGTAAAGGCGGCAGTTTTCAGAAACTTGATTCCACTTTCTTCCAGGGCCTTCTATCTTCCTCTCCTCCTCCTCTCTGCCACAATGGTCTCTTAAAGAAATGTGTGCTGCTATTCAAAAATAAAATCAGACATTTGATCTTTTCTGTCCAGACTTCCTTCTCATTCTCCATTTTCCTGGACTCTGTCACATGTTGCACTGTTAGCTTAACAGCAACTGTTTGACAGCATATATTGAAAATACCAGAACAAATAAATGCATCCAGCACTGTTTCATTTTTACATTTGACATGGAATCATAAGCAACTGGGGAAAGAGAATAATTTCAAGTTTTTCAGGTGTAACTTTCTTGGAATTCCACGTTGAAAAATATGGACTGCAATCTGAATGCCAAAATTTGCTAAAAAGCTCTGAATCTAAAATTAAAAAAAAAAAAAAAAAAAAGGTTCTTCTTCAGCAGCCATTTTGTATCAGTCAGAAACTGTAGGGTTTCCAGTCTCAGATGTTAATTTTGTGCCCTCTGCCACAGACTATTTTTAGAGATTTAATCTTAGGTATTGATGCTTCTCCCTTTGAAGGTAAGGGTTCATGTACTCCTTAGCTAAAACCAGGCTAAAAGATCAGAGTTTTCCATGCTCAAATCAATGACTCAAACTTTACTACAACTCACCTAATATGCAGGCTTGAACAACATAAACCCTAGCTCATCAAGGGTTGTTCCAGCCAGTGTGATAGATGGAAACACAAAATAATATTCATCTTGGTCACAAAACTCAAGGAAGCAAGTCTGCACAAAGATATTGTTTGGAATATATGGTCTAATAAATCAAAGTTAGCTGACCAAAAAAAAAAAAAAAAAAAAGATATGTATATCACTTTTTTTTAAAAATGATCTCCCAAAGATAGGGTGCTTTTATTTTTGGGATTGGGAGATTTTTTTGAAGGAGAATTTTACTGAAATTTTTGGGTGTCACAGCTTCTGCTCAGATGCAGGCAAGTGTTCTGGGTTTCCAGTTGCAAATCCATTCCATAGATTTATAAGTTCTCTAATGCACTTTCATCATTACTATATCCTTAGGCCTGTGACATTTTGGATGAATGGGAATGCCAATTCCACAAAAAAATTCAGACAAAAAAATAACAGTTGACATTTTTAGTCATATGTGATCAGGTTTAACTATGACTTAAGGTTGAAATTCCACAAATTATCACACTTCATTACTGTCTCCTTTTTTTTTTTTTTTTTTTTTTTTAATGAGGCTATTTATGGTGGCATTAATTTTTTGGGTTTTTTTTTTTTTTTAATTATAGATCTGCATTTGAAATTTAACTGAAGGGTATCAAGATGAGCCTTTGGGTAGCTGGACCCAGGGGCATCCATCAACAGCTCCATCATATCTACAAAAACTTGTGCACAATTTTTGGATCACATTTCTACTTCTCCTGCTCCAGAGAGAAATCATGATAGAGACCATAATATGGTAAAGAGACAAGTCAGCCAGTATAAAGAGAGAGTTTGGAAAAAGAAATAAATTTTTTCTTTTCATTTTTACATATTACTTATTTCTTTCTGACTGAGCAAGACAGTGGCCTGCAGAGAGCTGCTTAGAAAAGTCCTCTAAAATGCACTTCTTGCCAACCACCCTTTAGATTTGTAACATCTAATCTCTATTCATCTGTTACCATTTCACCAAAGTTTCTGTTATGGGGCAGTACAGACAACATTTAGGCCACCTGCTAGAGTTCTGACACTTTAACAGCATTTAATATGCCATTTGAACAACACTAAAATGTATTTTTGCACAAGCATACCAAGGGTTTAAGGCAAGTGGAAAAGTTGCCAAGTTATTTCCTACCTCTGCCTTTGAAAATTCTGTTTCTGGAAAGGACACTTGGAAAAAAAATAGCTACATCTTCTATCCCCTGCCCTTCCAATTAGGAGTATGAGCAAGATTCCACAGCTCTGTATCACGCTGCCTGTGCTTCCTGTGTGCAATATCCATTAGCTGTTTGCTGGGGGAAGTGAAATTAGAAATGTTTTATTATGATTTCCAAATTACTGTGTAACAAATGCTCCAATAATCCTTATAGCACAAAAAAAAAAAAAAAAAAAAAAAAAAAAAAAGAAAAAAAAAAAAAGAAAAGTCTGTTTTGCCCAACAAGCAACTGACAGCTTTCTAATGCAGCTCCATTAGAGCTCTTTCCCGAGTGTGAGAGGCACTTTTTAACTAGCTCCTCAGGGCATTGTTAGATATCATCGCTTACAGCCACTGCGAGCCACTGTGCCACAGCAGTGCTTCCCACTTCCTCCTGATCACTCAAACACAAGAGGTGGCTTTAAGCACAAGAAAAAGTCTCAAACAGCCAAGACAGCAGCTGTAAGAATGTCTCCTTATGTACAACAGGAGCCCAGAATGAAATCACAGCCTTCTGGAGAAAGGCAGCACTCAGGGTGTTGGATGGAAACAAAGAACAGCTTCTGTGGGTGTCTTTTTGGAGGTTAGTAAATTGCAGGTGTTTGGGGAGTCATTTTAAAGTGGGGAAATAATAGCTTCTTATTCTATGCTTTAAGCATACAGCAGTTTACTAAATGAGTAAACTTGAAGTAAGTCTCAAAGTCACCTTCTCTATAGGAGTTGATCCACTTAATATAAACATGAAAAATTAGGATTAGACAAGCAACAGAATGCATATTTCTGAAGCAGAGATTACTAAAAATCCTTGATTATGTATTTATTTAAGAAGATAACTGTCATGAATTTTACAGTTCTTACAAGTCAGAATTTGCAGAGATCAGATTCAGAAGGTATTAATTTACCTTCTACAGTCAAAGGCACGGAAACAGTTCTTGTTGAATAAATCCTTGATAGCTATCAAAAACTGCATCCAAAGTTCAGATGCTTACTTGCAACAAATCATCTTGACACTGTCAGATCTTATTGCCCAGCTGTACTGGGAGACTGTTAATAAAGCAAACATGAAATCTCTGCCAGTGTCAGACTGTCATCAGGACAGATGGGAGACGTACAGCTTTCCAGACCCAGGTAAAACATGAAATTAATTAACCAAAACCATTCCAATGCCACGTGGCTACCAGTGCATCATTTCAGAAATGGATTGAGGTGATAAGTCACTCTATTCCTCTTGAACAGCCCCTGGAGTTTCCTATCCCCTGTGTCCCCTCCTGCAGGGGAGGGGACCAGCTGAGAAACTCTGGGCAGCCTTTCAGCAAGTGATATTTGATTCCTCAGTCTGAAGGCCACTTTTTGTTTCACAGTGACAGGAGGGGTTAATGCTGTTAGTCCTGGTTCTGTCTACTGCATTTGGGTTTTTTGGATTCGTGGCTTTAATTCCTCAAAGTCACCAGAAGTGATCTAAGGCAAAATTACAAAAATGAATATGAACTCTTCCTCAACACTCGTAAGAATACAGAACAAGAGAAGATATTGCAGATATCAACCAGAGCTAGAGGAGCATGTGGTAGCAGAAAAGTAAAATATCAGCCACTTTTGGAGAATAAGACTGATAAGGTTACAATGTGATTGAGTTCTCCACAATGGAGATAGATGACCATTTACTTTCTTCATTTATCTGCTCACATCTGCACTTTACATTTCAAGAAGCTGAAACTCTTGCATCATTCCATTTATCTAAGGGACTAAAGGCAGCACACAATCCACATGGAAAAAAAACCCAACATGGCCCTGGGATATATGTTGAGCAGTTTTTCAGTAAATCTTATTTATTTCCTCTGAGTCCTCAATATCTAAAGCTTTTATGTATTCATTATCAGCAACATGTCGAGCAATGTGATAACTTGACAAGGTTCTATTGAAGCAGCTTAGTGGGACATACAGTACTTATGCTGCCTGATAAGAAAACATTCAGAAAGGTCATATCCTCTGTTGTATTCCCTATCTCTCTGGGAAGCAGCAGTTTGGGTTTTTCTGAAAACTAAAGTTTGAAAATATTCCTGGTTAAAGGGCCTGAAAAGCGGTCTGGCTGCATTAGCACAATGACGACCCACTGCAATTAATATTTACTGTCCAAAACTGGATATTAAGATAAAAAACCTCGCCAGAAAGTTAACTGTGTTGACTGGGTGTGATTATGACACAAGCAGCTGGTCAGCTCAGCATAGCTCTTAGACCTGGGATATCATGGCAATATCCCACTGGCTGGCTCCTGGAACAGCAGCACAGATCCCATCCCACCTTGCCTGTGCACTTGCTAAGCAGTGTAGGAAGCCAGATCAGATTTAGAACGACAGAACAGACCATGCCCCGTGGCTGTGCCTGACTTGCACTTACACAAGTAGCAAGGAGTAACTCTGTTTGGAAAGTCTTGTGATGCTGGGGACCTGCAGAGCTACTGATGGGCAGAATAAAGACAGCAATGAGGCAAAGGGTGTGCTCAGGTTTCCCCTAGATCCAGAGCACACCCACTGCCTGAACAGACAGTGCTTGGGGCCACCTCAGGACACAACAGATGAGCAGCAGTGCTCAAAGCCCCTCATATGCTTCACAACTGGAGGTTCACAGAAAGATATTCTAGAGCTGTATGTGCCAGATATTCTTCTGAGCTGCAGTTTCTGCGACTCCAAGGCAAGCTTGGCCAAACAAAGAAATTCCTGCTATTCAGGTAAAAGAACACAAAATGACAGCCCAGCAACCTCTGTTATACCAACACCACCAGTCACAAATAAGCTATTTCACAGCTATTACTCTATTTTGGGCACACACTGTCTGTATGATATACTGCCTGATATTATTTGGGTTATGGGGACACATTCAGTTCGATGTGTAACAACACATATGGTTTTGTCACAAAATCTTAATATATAGATAGGCCCACTACAGATATTAAAAGTAATTTTGAAAGGCATTTTTTTCTAAGCAGTAATTTACAGTAGTTAAAAATCTTTATTTTCCAACATGTCTTGCTGGTTAATTTCACTGAACGTATTCAGGTCGCTTTTGTCATTACTTTCCTCTGTCCCTTATTTCACCTGGTGCATACAGCCCAATTTCAAGCAGGTTTTAAATACAGAAAAATACAAACATCATTATGGGACATCATTAGATACAAAGTTACCAAATTTTAGTAAAATGTTGTCAGGTTGTAAACCTGAATCACACTGGATGTCAGAAGCAAAATAGTGAAATGAGTAATGAGGTGAAAGGGTAAAAACTCAACACTATTGGACAAATTAAAGAATCATCATTTACATAAATACCTGCTCATACCTAAATTCTGTGAAAGATAATAGTTCTACATCCCAGTAAATACTGCAGCTCAGTTTGTCAAGGGTCAAATGCACTTGTTTTTCTCCCTTTACTCAGAATGCTGTTGGGATCAGGATCAGCAGATTAAAGAGTTGCTGTCATCTGTTCTGCCTGAGGGAGGGTTTTCCTTGTGATGAGATGAGGGCCTGTACTTGAAAACATGAGGTAAGTGGAGAGATGAACACCTGTAACAATCATTTCTCTACTTCTGACTGAAAATCAGCCTGACCATCAGTTGTTGGTGCACTTTTTTTTTAAGTCTCCCTTGATGACAGAAGCCTAGTTATTCTTCCCATTCATGACTCCAATTGATGCCTTAAGTTTTGGCTTTCATGTTTTCAGATTCTGTGCTGCCTAGGGGTGTAGTTCTGAGCCTCATATTGAGTGTTAGTCAGCTCTCTTCACAGGGTAGGGAGACAAATCCTTTTCCTGCTGAAGACCAAGGACAACTTTCAGGCCCAAAAAAACAAACAATGGTGGCTGAAGGGAGAAACAGGAAGGATGAGACCTCACAACCTGAAACTGTAATTGGACAATTAAATGCCAATATGCAAATGGACAAAAACTTGTAAAAGTGTAAGACCTCACAGCCTGTTGTCCATTTTGTGACCATTTAAGTCCACCTTGTGACCATTTAAGTCCACCTTGGGTGTAGCCCTGGCCAGGCTCTTGTCCTGCCCAAGGTGTATCCTTAAAGGCCTTTTAATAAATACCTACTTTATTCTCTAACTCTGTGCAGTCTCTGTTTCAGGTCAGCCTTCCCAAGGCACCACTATGTGAAAAACTGAAGTTTAATTCTGGGATGAAATCAGCAAATAGCAGCAGATTCAAGATGGAGAGTGAAACACTGCCCTTAATTTGTGATGGCCACAGCTACGAGCCAGTCACTCAGAGGTATCACCTTGGGTAACACTGCAGCTTCTGCTTGCAATCAAAGCTGCTCTCGGGCTGAGATGCAGCTCCACATGAGCTGTAGCTGAAGACAGAGTGCCTCTGAGCACAGCAGGGGTGGGGGAGCAGGTAGCAGAATTGTCCCGTATTTTATTGGCAAATAATGATTTTATCAGATCAGAGGACAAATTTTAGCTCAAGGTGAAACTGACATCATGCTACTTTTGAAGAGGAATGGAAATTAATCTGATTTTCACTTTGTGCCTGGCCCTCTTTACAGCACTGGGATTATAAGAATATGTAGATTCTCACTGGGCATAAATCTTGTGCCAGGGTTCATCATTGATCTTCAGACTTAAACCCTCTGGCTTCTCAGCAACTTCATCTGTGGTCCTGTTGTGATAGGCATCTACTGCCCTTTTTTTTTTTTTTTTTTTTTTTTTAAAGAGATTAGTAACAAAAGCCTCATAACAAGGGTCTCACAAGAATAGACACAGCTCTTATTCAATTAATAATCTCTGTATGTTCCAATGTCCCCACTGGGGAAAAGGAAAAAAAGGCAAAAATTTCCATTGATAACAATTTTATCATCTGCTGAATCTTTACATGTAATACAAGAGAGATCTTTCTTCTAACAAAAAAAGGGTCAGAGACTAATGTCCAAATTTATAGTGGCAAAATGTTAATCTGGGATCAAAACTGTTAATAAACCACATCAAAGACAGTTTTAATCACATGAGAACTTCTAATTAAATTAAATTATTTAAATTTAATTTTCACAGGGAGTGTCTTTGACCTGTTTGTTCAAATTTAAGACCAGTGACTGAAATCCCACTGTAGGGACTCCAGGAAAGGTTTGGGATTCCCCTCTGGCCACCTCTGTTTTTTATTAGATTCCCTACCTCATGCAAAAACATCCGAGATCTCCAGGTACTTGTCCTGAGCACTACCCAGTCTGGACACACTTTGAGATGCAACAGTAGGGCACTGAAAGCCAGACTGGAAAGGAGCTTCTGTGAAGGGGAAGGTAAATGACTAAAGTCATCTACATAAGGTAAATAACCTTACGTTTGCTGCACATAGTAATTCCTTGAAGCAGAAATAGGTACTTGGCACCATTTCCCAAAAGGTTGTCAGAAAACCCAATATTGGATTATCCTAAAAGTTTGCTCTCACCCCATGCCTCATAATGTTTTCAACATACAGCAGGCTTCTGATATGTAGAAGAATCTTTCTGAATGTGTACAGCCCAGAAAAAAAGATACATTCATGTAAATAGATTCAATTTCACTTCAAGATATTTACAGTGTAAATACCTGTAAGATCCTCAAGATTTTTACTGTTTTAAACAACTAAATCTAAATTTGAGAGTCTCAAATTTAACAGAGTTCTTAAGCAGAGTCCTCAGCAGGTGTAAACCAACCTTGCTTCACCAATCTCAGCAAATGCACTGAAACTTGACTTTGGGGACAGAAACCCTAAAGCATAGTGAGCCATCATCTTAGGAGTTACAGCTCCTTCTCTGGAGAGTGACTGTCATAATATGTTTGTACAGCAGCCAGCATGCCCAGGCTGTGACCTTGGCTAGGATCCCTACCCCATTAGAAATAAAAATTACCTTAGGAGATGCTGGAAATAACATTATTCTATTTGAGGTTAGGCATAATTTAACCTGCTAGAAATGAGTTGAGGTATGCAATTCTTGAACAGAGGAGCAGGGAGAAGCCAGGCACGAGAGTCAGGCATGCACTGAGAAACCTGCTGTGGGTAAAACCTGTCTCCAGCAGGAGAATCTGAAGAGAGAGGAGAGTGCCTACACACAAAAGTTCGGGTGGCAAAGCAATCCTCACTCAGACATTCTCGGTGATGAGCTCAGACAGATGGGGTGCAAGCAGGGGGCCTTTAATGTGCATTCCTGTGTGTATCTGAGCTTTTGTAGGGCGTGCCTCAAGGAATACAAAACATGAAGTTTTCTGAGCATGTGAATTAAGAACCTCAGGGAGCAGAAGAAATATTGATTAGACACAGTGTGCTGCTCAGTACAGAAAAGTACAGGAGATAATCACCAAGGGTGATTTCAAACCTTTCAAACCTGAAACGCCAGGGTAGGACTTTCAGCACCTATTGGCAACTCTTGCCAGGCTCAGACAATTGTCTCATTCATTTCAAAATAGCTTTACAATATATGGGACAAGAGTAGAAAGGGTCATACACCTTCATCTTGACCAAGCACAAGACAGGTCCTGCAAGATACTTTTTTGATAGAATCAGGCTGATCCTCAGCTTATAAAAGCAGTAGACAATCTACAAGATTTTTTGTTTGTTTTTAAATGAGCAAGGGATATCTGGCTTCTAGTAAGGAGGAACTCTTTCCTTTATTACTTTTTTTCTAAAGCGAGAACTAAATTACAAACAAAAATCTTAAATAGAAATTAAAGAATTAGTCCAGCTCAACCTTATCTAATATTATTAACTGATTTGTTCTTTCCCTCCAGAAACTCTGATGAGAAAATTTCTGATGACTAACCTCAGGTTTGACAGGTTTTTAATAGCATGTGACTGTCAGGCCATTTCACATTTATGTATTCCAATGTATGTTTCTCGGACAGGAAAAGAGGAATGAGAGTGTGATGGAAACCCAAAGAAAGACAGTAGAGGTTGAAGACAGGCTAAACTGAAAAAACAAATATTAAATTTTCATCTTTAAACTATTTTTCAACAGTATCAAATCCATATTTTTTAGTTTTTTAAATTTTTGCGTTATTCAGAAATAAGTAGACACAAAAACGGTCTGGGAATTGTATATATAGAAAGCTTCATTTTAAAATGGTTCATAAGAAGTCACAAGCATGTGAAAACAGAAGCTTGGCACAGTAGCCCAGAAAGCCTCAACAACTGTGATCATTTACCAGAAAAGCTGAAATAACAGACTTAGTTCCATGCAGTCCATACAAACCCCACAAAAATCTGGATCTCTTTGAAAAAATAACTGTCATAAACATGAAAATTTAATGAAATTTGTCTTGGTGGTTACTGTAGAAGTCAGTGTAAAACTAAGGTTTCTAAATTAATTTTAAGAGCTTCAGGGAAAGAAAACATGGGGACAAGCCAGCAACAGAGCCCCACAGCTCTCTGAGAGCCACACCAATAGGAAATCACAGTCAATTTTCAAGCAGAATCCTACAGGGATTTCTAACAGTTACTAAACAATCACTGAGTGCCCAACCTACTCTTAAAACTTGAATTAGATATGCCAAAAACTGAGAGAGAATTCCAGGCCTCCATATCTCCTCACTTATGAATCAATAGAGCTTTCTTGGATCCAACCCTGTGAGATGGCAAGGATCTGAGCATTCGACATTATTACTGTACTGTAGTCCATTTAATGCTGCAACTATAGTTCATTTAATGCTGTGCTGGCTTCTCTTGCATTTTCCTCATATAAAAGTTAAGTATCCACTACAAAAATGAATCATCTAAACTCCAGGTAAAAGCTATCACAGTATGAAAGTAGAGATCATGCTGTGAAAATGATATCAAATGTTATATAAAAAGAGCTATCCTATTGAAAGTGTTTGTGGTTTGTAGTTTACCTCCTGTTAGCAGCTCTCTCTGTATTGATTTCAAAAACCTGTTCAGAAAGCTAAATTCAGAATTTTTATAAAAGTATTTGAAGAGTGCAGCCTGTTAACATCTTTTCATAAGTGAAGAAGCAATATATATTAAGCACATGCACACCCAAATTAAATTATAAGACCATTAGAGTTGCAAAGCAAAGAAGTTTCAGGTGCCATAATTAAGACTCTCTTCACTACCTTAATTTAGCCCCTACCCTACACGTGTCCATGATGACACTGTCTGACTGCACAGCTCTTCCCCAGATGATCTCAAACCATCCAAACCAAACCCACACTCTCAATTTGTCCTCATCAGTAAAAGAAGACTCCCTGCATATCCCATCTTCAGCCAGAGACCAGGAGAAAAGAGAGAAATAAGGCATGGAACTAAAGCAATGAATGGTCACAGGGTTGACTCTCTGCAGTTCTGCCCTAGCCTATTATAGCAGATTAAGCATTCATTATTTGTGGGGCCTTCACTTTGTGTGTCCTGAGAAAGAGGTCCCTGTCTTAGGAGACTCTGTGCCCATCAGCTGCATTCTGGAGTCAGGAGCAGCCTGGTTTGAGTGTGTGGCATGACCATGGAGAGCCAGGAAAACATCAGCCCCTGCTACATCACACTCAACCACCCTGCATCCCCTTTTTGCACAGGTGGGGGCACAGAGCCTTACCACACATCTGGGAGTGAGTGTATCTCAAAAATAAACGTTATTGTTTTCAAAACAGACAGCAATGAAAAACCCAAAGGAAATCAGTGATTCTGCATTGGTCTTGAGCACTCTGCAGTAAGGCAGGCCAGGGACTACCCGTGCAACAGAGAGAACAAAACAATTTAAAGCTGCACTCATTCAGCATTCACCTTCTACTTAGTGCACTGAACAATGCAGGGGTCCATGGGAAAAGCAGTGTGTGACCATGTAATTAGAGACAGTATCAAAATGTATACACACAAGGGGGCCCAATTAAGGCTTCACGGACAGCATTATTCTTTTTCCTTTTCCTTTTTTTTTTTTTTTTTTTAATAGTGCTTGGTTTTATTGCAACATTCATGGGTTTGTAGCCTTTTATCTATAATTTCATAGGTTGCTTAAAAAAAAATACAGAAAGGGAGAGAAAAGAAAGCCTGAAAAAACCTATTGTATGGAATGGCAGTGATACTGAAATACAGGGCTGGCCCTTCATGGGCCGCAGCAGAGCCTTTGGCCACGTGAGTGGAAGGAGCAACGGTAGAGTCTGCACGTGGAGCAGGCTGAAAGGAGGCTGAGCTGGGATGCATGCAGCTTTCCCAGGAAATTCTGCAGCACAGGAATGCAGGGCACCATGTATCTTGGCTCTGCCTCTCAGGTCTATCTTTGGTGGCCTTCTGCTGCTTTCCACTGCAAATACTTTTCTCTCATGTTATTTCCCCCACTCCCAGTCCTTGGCTTGTGCCAATATTTTTGCAGATGCAGCCCCTGAATTCCTCCAGTCCAAGTTTCCCATTCTAACCTTCTGTTTAGTGCTGTATTCTATGGCTTGTGCAGATTCACCCTAGGAGTACATATTCCTCTTTTTATGCTTAATTTTTAGTCCCAGCCTCTCTCCTACACATTACCCTCAGGTTCCAATCCTACCTCTTTTCTTTCTGCTTCCTATCCCAACCTATATCCACACTCCTCCAATTTTTCTGCCATCTCTTATGTCAGTGGCAGCATCCCTACTTCCACATGAGTTCATCCTTGCTCCCTTTAAGGTCCCATGCTAGCCAGGTCCTTTTACAGCTCAGGTTTTCCTCCACCTCGGTCTGAGCAGCTGTAAAAAGAGAGAACCTCAAAAGCCCAGGAGCATCTCCTCACTTTCAGCCTAGATGGTCTGCACTGTTCTTGGAACCAGCAGCAGAATTCCCCCCCCTCAGCATCCCCAGCACCAAGTGCTGCACTGCCCTGGGTCAGCATATACTTGAACTTCCAATGCTTAATGTCCAAAATTTTATGAGAAGTGATCCCTGACAAGATTTTGCTCAACACCTGCTTGGCATGTGCTGTACAGACACTAATTTCAGGGAATACAGACACAAAATCTCTACTGAATAAGTGAAAAAACAGATTTTTCCAGTGTTTTCCCTAATGGATTTTCACTGGAACAGCAAAAGATAATGATGCAACAAAACTTTTAGATCAGGGCTGAAGAAGAATGTGATGGAGCCATCAAACTTGTGTAAGAACACACAAAATTTACTTTGCCTTCTTTTTTCTGAAAAGAATAGGGGTTCATTTTTCATTTCAAACAGACAGAAGTGGGCTGAGACAGGCATCCAAAATAGAAAATTTCAGCACAGACAGTGCTGAAATAAGTAACTCTAAGTAATGTTTTAAAATAGGTCACTTGTGACATTAACTGTTATGCTATTAGCTTCTTTTATAGTACTTATAAAGGGGGAGAGAAGAGCTTGTACATGCAGTTATAGGATTACAGAAGAAAAAAATGAAACATCCAAGCAAGAACTTATATTTGGCATGATTTAGTCCTGGTCTGACACCCATATGGTTCATCACATCAATCCAATGAGCTCAGTATACCAACTTCAAAGAAGCTAAAGTACCACCTTTGGCTTGCATTGTGAAAAAAATTATTTGACTTCGAAGTAGTAAAGGCTACTGGATGTGGATACTTGACATAAATATGAATAAATTGTAGCTAGTAAACTAAAACAACAGGTTTTTTTCTCTAGATACAATGTGATCTTTACCAAATAAGAAGGGGGGAAAAAACCTGCAGCTAAATACTGGAAATTTTGTATATATCCAATGCATGCCCCAGAAAGAGGCACCTCTTTTCTCCCAAGGTCTAGCTACAAGAGCTGGATGTGCCTTTTCCCAGTGCATCAATTCTTCCTGCTTTTCCCCTGCCCCAAAAGATCCCATAACTATCCAGGGAAGCAATCTCCAGTGAGCCCTCTGCTCCTCTGAGTGCTGTGATCCAGATAGCAGCTCCATGGTTACACAATTGGACCTGGGAATCACTACTCCTTCTTACCTCGCTGCTTCAGCAGGCCACAAGAGAGACAAGTGTTTAATTACAGAGGAGCAAGTTATTAATTTTCACTGCAGTAACTTGCAGAGCCAACATAATGCCCAAATATTGCATATATTACATAGCCAGTATTCTGAACATTACCTGGATTAGAAAGAATCATATGCAGAAATGTCTAGAGCACTGGCAGGGTACACACACATGCCAAATGCATGCCTACAGCACTTACTCCATTCTTCAGAATAACCACTTTTTAAGGACAGCTATTAGGAGTTTGCCTTGCTTGGAGAAAACAGACATTACACCCTTGAAAGTCCAGTATTTATTTATGTTCACAGCTATGCACTGACAATCACTTCCCTGCTCCTTCCACACCAAAATATCTCCACTGCTTCAGCTATTTTTGCTTTTAGCTTTTGAGTAGTACTTCAAGCTTTTATATAAAGGACAGTTGGCATCTCACCTTCCTGAAGACAGATTTCTCCACTCCTCTGAAGAATTTGTCCCACAAAGTATTCTTCAAGCACACCTAATATCTCCTAAAAATCACATTTCCTAGTAAATAGAGTACACAGGGAGATAAATTCATCCCCAAAAGCCAGAAATGAAATGAACAAGCACTCAAAGAACAGAAAGCCTGCAGAAGAATCAGTCACTGATTCCAAGCAGGAAGAGTGTCATCCATGAAGGTGGAAGGCTGCATGCCGAGCTGCTGTGATTCAGTGCTCCCTATGACCCACGAATTTCCAAAGGAAATCACAACTGCACAAGAACTCGACAGAGAAACATTCACAGACATAAGGATTGCTACGAGGATAACTCAGCTGAGAATCAGCAGGGGTTCTTTCCCACTCTGCAATTAGTGCACTTGTTAGTCTCTGCCATCCCTGCAGAGATCTGTGGCCTGTGTGCCTGAAGGATCCAGCAGGATGGAGGGAAGGATGAGCACCACAGCATCATGGAACTGTGCTGAGGGAAACCTTGTGTCATCCCAGCAGCCACTAAGTGGAGCTACTAAGAAAGATAGGTAAAGCAAACTTGATTTGATTCTTCAAGCACCTTCAATGCTATCAGAAATGCTGTTGAAATTCCCACTCAAAAAGGAAAACAGGAAGTGTCAAATAGCTCTAGTTGTCCATTTCTGTACTGGAATACCCTCAGAGTCCTGATCTACTTAATAAAAGGTTGAAAGATTTTTCTCTTTCAAGGAGTAATTTTATTCTGCTTGTTTTCCAAAGCTATGTCCAGTAATTGAGTTGTGTCTTGCCCCAGAGTGTCCCCACAAGTGCATGGCCAGGATTGTCCCTCTCATGAGACCTTGACTACAGCTGAACCTCTGGAGGAGAAGTCTCTGGAAAGCGGTTGGGAATGTTGACTGGAATGCCAGGAGATGAAGTGTTAACTCAAACTGTGGAGTCACTGCTTAGCCATTGATGTGCTGAAAATGTCACAATGCTCTCTGATCAGAAGTAGGAACTGCTACATCCAGGGCATAGACTGAATTTTCCTCTGGCTGTCACTGTGAAATAATTGAATGGAGCTTCCAAGGAATCCCTTTTGTTCATCTAATCCATTTTGTTTCAAGCTAATAAAAGGAGAGCCAATATCAATATATTACATACAGTGATATCACAGACTTCTCTCTGTCACTCCCAATTCCAAAAGCACTGTCATCCAAGCCCAGTGTCAAGGAGAGAGCTCTATCATGGCTAAACCTCAGTCTTGGTAACGCCAGGGTAAAACAACCTAAATCCAGGTGCTGTGAGAGTGGGCTCTCGCAGTTTCCCTAGGAGCAGCATGGAGATTGCTTGCCCTTGCCCCCACACAGCCAGGGGACTGTGATTATTGTGCTCATGATACATTCATCAGGGATGTTTTTGCCATGTCCTCTACATAAGGTTGCATTTTAGAGCTATCTTGAAAACTCCACTTTTGCAGAAAATATTATCTCTCCAGTGCCATTTCTCAGACTTGGCACGCCTCAGTAATCTATGATCTAATGTAGTAGTTCCATGCTACCATAAGATGTTTGATGCTTTTGTCTGAACATCAAAGAATTAGGAAACTTGGAGCTGTTGCCTCCATCCCCACAGCCATCACTGACATCATGGAAGTCACCACCCTCTTACCACAAACACGAGGTCTGTGTGTAGAGCATTCTTAATGACGCCCTCAGCACCAGAGCAGGCCCCATCTCTGGTATGGAACAGAGCAAAGACCTCAAGGAAAGCCACAAGCCTCTTTTATTTACAGAGAAGTAGGTTTTAAAGGAATTGTATTTATCTAATGTCAGGGATGCAGTACATGGGGTGAGCTGGAATTCATGCATGGTGAGGACACTTAGAAACACCTCATTCAGGTACATTGAAAGGAAGGACTAACAAGCAGAGTCACACATGGGCCTAGCCCACAGCACAATGAAATCAGAAAGTGCTCAAAATTCATTGCACAGTCAAGACAATGTCAGGGATGGTGGTCATTACCTCTTCTCAGGAATGAGCTGAGAAGATATCTCCTACCACTGTCAGTAGAAAGGTGAGATTGACTCAGCATTAAGGATCAAATTAAGGAAGACCATTCCATCAGAAACTCAGATAGAATTTTTGAGATTTCCATATGCACTAGCCCATAACAAGGCACTCAAGTAAGTTAGCCAGAGCATCTGCAGCACATGTCAAAGGACAGAAATTCTCTCCTTATTCCCATATAAGGTGGCAACATGAAGGGAGTTCATGAAATAATTTGCTGAACATATTTCCAAATTTTGAGGCTGGACTTGACTGTAATGCAAAATATATTTTCCTGCAATTATGCAGTGCTTCAATAATACCATAATATTTATAAAAACCCTGGCTAGAACTACTAGATACTTCATTGAAACTATTGTTTCTTCAGAGCTATTGCAGCACAAACTTCCACTGATTAATTTCACAGATCAAGACTTTTGACTTTTAAGATCTTTCCCAAACACTACCCTGCAGTACCACCATCAGTTCCGTGAGACGTTAGCAATTTGGTTCCTGAAAGATGGTGAAGTTAAAAGCTTCTTTCATCAAGATCAGTTAAAATTAAGCCATGTGGTTCCCAAGCATTAAAAAAAAAAAAAAATAAAAAAAAAGATATTTCTCAATAGAGCTTGGTAATCTTTTCAAATACTAGAAGGTCACTTATGTTTTCAAGGCCGTTTAGCAAGGTCAGGTTGTAATGAGCTGCAACTACTTTATTTGTGATTTGTGGCTCTGAGGGATTAATTGTCCCCACTCTGTCTCATCCACAATCTAAGGCCGAATTGTCAAAATGATCCATGGCTTTCGTCCCCAGGCCCATGGTTTCATTATTAAGGTGCGTTCTAATCGATAGTAGCATTTTTAACATTTTGCCCCTTACGTTTTATCAATCCTTATTATCTAATGACCAATACTGAACTGGCACAAGGTTTTTCAGAAAAACACTGACAGATTACAACAGGCAGTCACATGCATTTGTAATTAGACTTCATTACCATTAGAAGTGCTGAATGGGAGCAGAATAGAAAGGCAGGAGGAATGCACCCAGTTCACAGAGCTCGTCCCATTTCTTAGAGCCCTTGCATGAGTCTGTCTTAATTTGTTAATAAATAAAAAATAACCTCAGCAACAAAGAACAAAAATTTGGGATCTTTTTGAGGTTATTGTGTTCAGTTTATTTCATGCCACTGGCCTAAGTGGCATCAGAAGCTTGGAGAACTAGCCAGCCATCTAGAAAATTATGAAGTTTTGTTTTGACAGACAAAATATCCACTGCAAAACAAAGTCTGTTACATTTCACATTCTTAAATTTAATTATTTGAATTACTTTGATTCTTTGTCACAGTTTAATTTGTTCTCACACTGATGGAGCAAATAAGAATGTTAATTTTCTTCTCCTCTGCTGGAAACCAGAACTATGACAGTTAATACTGCAACTCCTTATCTAAAATCATGACTGGTTTAGAAAGAAAGCTGAGGGGACAGATTCTCAGATGGCTTAAGCTGGCCTAGTTCCACTGAAGTCAATGGAAATACACTCATTTACGTGTGCTGAACATCTGGCCCAATAGTGATCATTAACAGGATATTGCCCAAGAGCAACATTTTCCAAACTACAGAAAAGCTGAAAGAGTTATTTTAAATTCCATAGCATTCATTCTCCCCCCTTTTCTATGAGAGAGTCCTGGGCTGTCTAATGAAATGGCATGCTCTGGCCTCCTGGCTTTCTTAATCAGGGAATGTGGCCTCCTTCCCAACCTGACCTTGTCAGAGCTTCCATCTCTGGACAGAATGTAAAGCTGCAGGCACACACAAACACATACAAGAGTTCCATTAGGAACGAAATGGGGCACTTGGCATTGCACAGGCAAACACAGAGCATGCAGTGATTTAGAGCTTCAGTTAAATATGGTATCACTTAGGAAAAGAAATTCAGAAATTAATTTTCCAAAGTCTGAATGACATACTAGTTTGTCAATAATTTTATATTTGAAATAATTTTATATTTGAAAATATAAAATTATTGCTGACTTCAGTAAGCCTAGAATAGTCTTTCTAAAATCTTCAAATTTGGTAAATTTTGTGAGAGTCTGGTCTGTTTGCTTATGCTTTCTAATACTTATGATAGTTTTGGAGCCTCTTTTCTTTCTCAAAAGAACTTTTAGAGGTGGTTGGAAAGAAAAACTCCTAAGCAAACTGTCCACACACACTGAAAAGAGAGAAATGGCTTGTCATGACTCCTTGACTTCACAAACTAGAAATATTCTTAATCACTTATGTAACCTAAGCAAGTTTTTCTGCTTTGCAGAAAAGGCCATAGACACATTTCAGTGCTAAGATTAAGCTGGGTGCTGAGGTGCCAGGGCCTCTCCAATGACACTGAAAGTTTTACAACTCACACTGTGCTTATGGATGAGGGAATTGATCCTTCCTTATTGCAAACAGCAAAGGTGGTCAAGAGCTCTACCCAGCAGCAGATTATATTTGTCAGTTAGACAGCAGTTAGAGGTCATTAAATGTCTAAAACTTCTGTATTGAAAGGATTTACTGCTCTTCCCATCCAACACCTTGTTTCTGTTCTGTATTGACACTGTTTGCCCATTTCCATTTCTCTAATCATACTCCTATTCTATTCCACCTATTGAGTCTTTTATTTAAGATCATGTCAATTTACAGCAAAAATTTCCAGTCCCTGCAGCAACAAACTTACACAGAAATTACACAATGACATTCAACAAAAAATGCTTCAGTAAATCGAATTTGCATCCAAAATATTTCCCAAAAAACAAAAGACAAATCCAATGAGATGGGAAGAATGATATAAAGAAAGTAAATCAAGGCAAGTCATGTTTCAAGTAAAACAAAACATGTTTGCTAAGTTTATAATACCAGAAGCCCTTCACACTGCATTCCCTTTATAAGGCATACAGGGGACTGTTGTTCAGAAAGCATCAGTCCATTACAGCTGGCAATGAGTGTTTTGGAGACCACTTTGGTTAAAGATAACCAAGTGTACTAACAATCTCTGTCTTTCACAGAGGTTATTTGCTAAGCATGGAGAGAAGGATATATCTTGGCTAGTACCCATGCAGTAAGGTGATATTCATTAGTTTTTATACATTCACCTCAGCTCCCCAGGTTTGGACCCACATGGATGTGTCTGGCCTTGCATTTCCAAGACTTCCACTGCTACTACCAAAGCAGGGCAAGTGAGAACAAGTATTCTTTTCTCCTGAAGCAAAATACTTATGCAAACATACTCCCAGAGAAAATGAGACTCAGAAAGAAGCCTCCCATCACTTGAACACTGCCCTCACTAGAACAATGAACATAAACAGCTACATGTCCCCCCATTTCACTTCTTGTCTTGTTTCTTCAAGAAAATTTCCATTGTGTTGGCTCGAGTCACTGCCTGTAACTCATGACAGCACTTGAACTCAACAAGGAAAGGGTGATTAGGCCAGCAGCCACACCATATCCAACTTTCTCAGGGTAACCTTGTCAAGTCTGAGCATTCCATTTCTACACTCAGAATACTCTTACTCTAAATAAGAGGGCATATCCTTTGCTATAACTAAGAGATAAATCCACTTGAGCAAGGAAAAGAATTATTGGGAAGTTTATAGGGAAAAAAATCACATCCAGTCACTGAAACAACACAGAATTTTTTCCAATTCTTCTATCACCAGAGCATTGGGATAACACCCCCAAAAAAGGTTGAACTTTCTAATAAATCCAACAGTGATGAGTATTTTCTCAAAATGATGAATATTCTAACTCCTGGAGGGTCCATAGCAATGAAATACCTGCCTAGCAATATAGACTTTTAGTGGGCTAATCATGTCATCAGTCCTGTCAGGGCAAAAATTATCGTACCCTTGCATTAACTGAGCTTCTAAAAGAGTTACTCAAACCATCCTTTCAACAACCTGAGAAATTTCACTGGATGTCAGGTCCTGAAACACCTCTTAAACCCCATGCAAATAGTTATTATTTTCAAAGTATAACAGCCCTGCAATTATTCTGAGATTGAACTCAAGATTATATTCTGTAAAACTCAAAATATAGACTATTTTCAGGTCATGGCAGTCCTGCAAGAAGGCCATCAAGACTGCCACTGTGATGAAAATCACTGTAGCTAAGAGGCTCCACTATATGTTGCCATGTTAATATTCTTCAAGTAAATAAGTTACACTCCAAGTGAACCGAGTCAAAAATAGAGCTATAAAATTACTTTCCAGCCATCCCAATATAGGAAAGACAATCCCCGATTGTTAGTGAGGGTAAAATTCTTTTCTCTAGTTCTGAAAGAATTATCCCACTCCCTCAATTTTCACTTGCATTCAAAGTAATGTTCCTATTTCAATAATTTTACCTGCCTCCAGATTGCAAATGGTAGCAACTACAGAAGTAAAGAAATTTGCTCTTTCCCAGCATTGGTGTGCTCAGTTCTACTCAGTTTTCTTCATCTTTCTGATGAAGGATTTCCCCCATTAATTAGGAAGGCCTCGCATGACAAGGAACAGATTTACTTCAGCTCGTTTACCATGTGGTCAAAAGGTGCCTTGTAACAGCAGTGTTATCACATACCTGTATTAAAGTCAAGCTTTTATCCATTCTCTTTTACACAGAAGAGAATGAATTCTATTCTAGTTCTCTTTGTGGCTCCACTCATTTTCACTGAAGAAAGATTACAGGACTGAGGAACAGTCTTCAAAGATTTTTGAATGGGTAACTGAAAAAGGCTAAATGAAAAGTAAACGTAGGTGAACACACAAGATTGATTAGCAACATGCACACAACTGCCAGCACGTGCTCAGAACTACCTCATTTCTGATTTGTCTGAAGAGGAATATAGAGTATTATACAACAAGCTTGGCTAAATTTAAATTTACAAAGGTTCATTGATGTCTGTTTAGAGATCCCACCACCGTTAATGAAGGCAGTGCACAATTTCAGTTCAAAGTATGCAGCCTGCCTTCTATGCACTTTTCTCCTGTTTTCCTGGTAAATTACAGGCATCTAAACTCATTCAGAGCATTTGATGTGGTGTGTTATATTGGGAAATATTTAAATAAGAAAGGACTTTGTTTGCGGACAGATGAGCGAGAGAAAATGCAAGAAGTCATAAAAGCTTAAGTTTCCTTCCTCCATCTCTCAGATTTTTTTTAGTCACCTGGTACATTCAAGATTTGGAACAACCTATGTCCTATTTTTAGTATTTGTCAAGACATGAAAAAACCCCAATAAAAAACAAATAACAGCGGGTTACAAGTATGTTGAACTACTGAGCCACTTTACCCCATCTACGACTGCCAGAAAAATTCAGAACAATCTGTAACTGAAAACAGCAGCTCAGGTATAAATTCACTGAACCAGTATGACCTCAAGCACGAAGTTCTAATTATTATATGTTTGGCAGGTTCTCTGAACAACAGAAAATAAAAGTCATAAATACTATTGGGACTTTTTCCATCCTCCCACTTCTGGGGATTTCTGGAAGAAGCAAAAAAGCCCTTGTGCTCCTGTTATGTTCGAATTGGTTTGTATTTACAGGAGTTCAGCATGAAAAGTATCCTGTGACCTAAAAGGCTGAACATATTCTATGACAATATAGCTCAGTGCTCAGGGCATTTCCCTTTCAAGCAAGGGTCTTCTGAGCAGTCGTGTTTTTTTAACTTGTGAACTATATAAAACCACTATTTTTCTCTAAATATATTCATAATATTATATCCTTCCTATTAACATTTCCTATTAACAGAGTTAATAGCAAATATTTTATAAAACAACACCACAATTCATTCCCACACTCTTCTCTTTTCTTTTCTTTTTTTTCTTTTTTTTTCTTTTTTTTTGTGTTTTTTTTTGTTTTGTTTTTTTTTTTGTTTCAAATTTTAAACAGGCAAGGATTTTGATTACAAATGTAACTGGATCTTCAATCTCACAGACATCCTCCAAACCCAGCATACCTTGCCATACCTTTAAAAAAACATCTAGCCAGCTCCTCTATGCTTTATTGGGTCAACAGGGTAGCCACGATCTATCTACACTCTACAAATGGGAAAAAAATAATAGACAGCCATTGGCTTTTGAAAAAGTCTCACAGCACCTTTTACCACTCAACACAATAAAATATACCTTCATTTTTAGGATTCCACAGGGGAAAAAAAGAGACACAAACACAAACTCAAGGATTTCCACCACTGTTTTTTTAGACAATTAAAATAAAACTACCAACTAGTAATGAAACTAAGAAGTAAACAAACCCCAAAAATCATCATTGGGATCATTGGGTCATGAAGACCCCCAGAATTTCTTAGCCAGACCTTCTCAATTCCCTCCAGAAACAGTCCCACTGGAGCTCTTAGTCACCACTAGCACAGCTGGCAGAGCCTGTCCTCCTTCCACACAGTGAGATTCATCTAACCTGGCTTTAGACACTGAAAGGTTACACATTTAATTCTGAGTTTGTCACTGTAGGCTTTCCTACAGTCAATGGAGAGAAACAGGCATCTCCAGGGGGCATGTTGTCTGACCTGCCTATTTTAGGCTGAGATGAATCACTCTCTGAAGGTGCCCATTTCTCCTCAGTTGACTGTAAAGTGAATCTAGGGTGACTTCCCCAGCTTTTGATATCTACATTTCTGATATCTTGGTGAAGACATCTGAATTTCACCCACAGTTTTCAGAGCTCAAACCCAGCATGTCTGACAAATTAACAGTGTTATGTATCTGTTACTTGAAATGAAAATTTTCACACCAAACTCCTGGGTTATATTTCAGTTGACTTTCACAATCCTGTCCCTTGTAGAAACAATGCATTTGTTTTAATCCATCATAGTTTCAAGATGCTTAGTTCATACAATAAAAACAATTAAAAGGCAAAAATGAGTTTGACTTTGCTGAAGCAGTAACTCTTGGTTTTCTTATGTTCTATTTAGAGCTGCCTTACACCAAATACCTGTTCTGAATCCATCAGTAAAGCATTTGCAGCCCAGATACTTTTGTTACTATAAACAAAAATCCAATAAGCATCTTTCACTAGTAACCACATTTTTCTGCTGAAGTTTGATATGAAATTTCAGTTTTTAGTGTTGAGACTTCACAGCAACAAATAAAGTACTAGAAAATATTGAAAGAGAGAGAAACTGCTCCATACACCTCCATTTCATCACTGAGCTCTTCTCATCTATGCATTTTTCCCACAGGATAAGGTGATGCTACAAATTCAGGAGGGTCCTATCAATTATTATTTTTAGGCAGATGATCCATCAGAGCAGTAATCACCATTAGCACTGTACTCACAGATATAGTGCATACCTAAGGTCTAAATGAGCCCTCAGATAAAGTCTAATCCATGATCCATCAGCATTTAACTTAGATGACATTTCTAAGTGTTTTTCCTTTAATGACAAATTCTTACCATGTATCTTTCTCCACCTTTGTATTTCCACCAGATCTGAACAAGCAACATCGTTTCTGCAACACAAGAAACAAAAATTCTATAAGGATTATATTACCACCTTGGTTTTGTATGTTTTGGGTGTTTTTTCCTTGATTTTTAGAAAAGCTGTAGATAATAAACTGTTGAAGTTATAGTTAAAATTATACATGACAAAAACAAGGAAAAGTAAGTTGAAATAGCCTTTTTACTACTAATGAAAACTCCCTTATAATCTTGTTTATTCTTAATATATCAACTATTATTGCTAAATAAAAGAAAATAAGTTTTGGCACACGACCAGATAAAACCATCAAAAAATTAATCAGTTTCATTCAACTCTATCCAGTTATTTCAGTCTGCCTAACCCACAATATCACTCTGCACAGTGTTGCAACAGTGCAATCTATTTGCTCAAAAGAGTGCCTGCAGCAGTCACTTAAGTTATTCGGGATCTGATTACTGAGCTTCCTGCGGCTGCCCCGTGGCAGATCCTCCTCTCCTGCTCATGCAAAGGCAGAATCCAGGCCCCAGGATTGCCAGGCTGGGAATAGTGCTGGCTTCACATGCCCGACTTACACAGGAATTGTCGTCTACCAATTCCTACCCACTTCCTGAATTTTAGCACTTCTTAAATACTGTTGCTCTTAACTACCGGCAATCAGATTCTACACTCAGCAGCTCTTTTAGGGAAGCATTTTGCAATTTTTTGCATTATTCATAACAGTTCCACAGGCAAATAAAGCATAGGTTTAGCTAAAGTCTATGCCTGATCTCAGAAGGGAACAGCAGAGTGTCTTTCTCAACAACAGATACACTGAATATTCCATAGACAGACCTAAAACATAAATCACTAAATTTATTTCCCATGCAAATGTTTTATTGAGCTGGCTGCAGAGGGGAATCACTACCACTAGGAGGCCAGTCAGAATAAAAATAAACTTCTCATTTACCTGCAAGATAGCAAGAACATCACCTGTTCCACAGAAGGCAGCACTGTCCAGCACTGCTCTTCCCTAAGGAGCAGGCACAGCAACAATTGTCAAGGTGGTGCCTGTACTTACTGTGAGCAGCAGGCTCTAGCCAGGCTCAAAACAAATTAGGTGCTCTATTGTCTATTTTGTGGATCCTGTTGAATAATAATCTGTGCTTTTTAACAGACTTATGGCCCATATTCAATAGATACAAAACTTCAGATAACCAAGCCTGAAAGGGCTCCTGATCACAGCTGAAGAACTCATGCGTGAAATATTAAAATGGTGTGACATCTCACGGGAAGACACTTACACACAAAGTTTCATTCCTCACTGTATCTTAAAGAGCCATCCTGATCTGAGAAGTCCAAATCTGAAAAAGGCAACAGGAACAAAGCCAGAATCTGACAGATTTTCCCAAGTGAGGGCCCTATGGACTAAGTCTGCCAGGGGTCAACACAAGCAGGTAACAGCAACAAGGCTAGACCTGTAGGGTCCACAGCAATCTATGTAAGAAAGGAAGTGTATACTGATTAATGTCACCTGATTAAATCACCAAGCAAAAGTATTTGGGTTGCATTATACACAGAAAAAAAAAAAAAAAAAAAAAAAAAAAAAAAAAAAAAAAAAAAAAAAAAAAAGACTGTTTCTAGAGGATGGGGACAGGGTGCTAGGATTGCTTTTCAAATGCAGTAAAAATAGTAATAATTCTGCCATTATGCCAAGACCTTTCACTGCAGGACAAGTTTTTATTACCAAGATATAGACTCCCTAGAAAATAGATTTATAGGGGGCACAATGACACTAATCAGAAATCCTTATGAGTGCCCACAGAGCACAACCCACAGGCATTGAATGAGTTCATAAAATCAAAGCCTTTGAAAATGTTTACCTACATGCTCCTGGTTTTGTTAAAGTCAGTCAAATTTTAGGAGCAGGTACCTAGATTTTAATATATCCCTTTAAGGCTCTTTGTTTTGAGTTATAGACAAGAGAAAACAGGAGGCAGTATCTACCAAGGTATACATGTCCTATAAATCACACCACTTGGAATGCTGTCTCTCATAATAAAATAAAATGCCATGATATAAAATTAATAGTGACTCGGAGAAAATACATTTTCTGATAGGTGTTAGGAGGTACTGGCAGAAATGAGCCAATGGTCTCTATTAAATTTCTAAAAGAAAAAGGTCAAAAGCAATTTGTCCCCAGTCCCACCTTCTTTCCCAGTCTAAATTGCTTTCAAAGTTCGCAATACCCCAACAAAAATAAAATTTGGCCCCACTGAAACCAATAACAAAGTTTCCACTGAACTTGCTGGAGACAGAATTTCACTTTTGGATAGCAGAATATCATCTTAAATCATGGCTTGGTCCCCCTTGTTCAAGTCTGAGATCAAGCACATTTATAAAGTGATGACTGCAGGATTCCTGGAACCAACATGTTCCATGCTAAGATTTTCCTCTGCGTGCTCAGGAAAACAAGGTGTCTGGTTTAGAGAGTTTGTAATCTAAAACCAAGATCTGCAGAAATTTATGATCAAACTGCCCTATTAAAGAAAAAGGCACCTCTCATAGGAGTAAATATTCCACTTGGTGGGTAGGAACTATTCCCAGATGAAGAAGAAAAGACAAGCTATATTGCTCTGCTGTCTGGAGTTCAAAGAAACCCTCCAGTATAAAATATTTGCAATGTGTTTCACTGAATAATTTTCAGCCCTAAAATGTTATTAAAGTAAGAATTTCACTTAATATGAATATATGCAAAATACAACATTTTTTTCATGCAAAATATATTCACTTCTATTGCTTAGGAGAATGACAAGATTATTCTGGACTATTAATTCTAGAATTCTGCTCCACAGAGAGTATGAAACCCTTAACAGCAGAGAAACAAACCTCCATACACTTCATACATCACTAGTGTTAATTATGCAGTGTTGCAAAAGAAGGTTAAAAAAAAATTCTGTCCCTTAAGCTTTCAATTTGCTTTCTTAAGCATTAAGTATTTTGCCCTATTTTGTAGCATGCACAACTACAACTAATTTTGCAATGTTTTCATGTATGTTCAATAAAAATGCAATTATATAAATCCCTATCTCTGAACAATAAATCAGGCTGATGTTTACTAAATAATATTTCTAACAGATTGCAAAACAGGAAATACATTAAGCACAGCCTTTTAAAACAGTTTCAAAAAATTATGTTCTGCAGCTTTGAAGGGAAGTAGAGGAGAGTCTGCCAGTTTTTAGTGTAGATATGTCATTCTAACACCTAGGTAAAAGCTAGTTGAGATAGCTGCTTCCCTTGCTCCTAACAAGCAAGCCCAGCCACTTCAGGACCTGACCAAAGAGGCATCAGTGACTATCAGTAGATGAAAGAAAGCTCCATAGCCTTTTACAAAGATCTGCTGTTAACCAGCTTCAATGACTTTCCAGGCAGCCTACCTGTTTTGTTTGCAGCTTTAATACACTGGTGGCTACTTATGCAAAAAAGGCAAAAACTAATTAAATTTGTTTATGTATGTTATCGTGTGGAGCACTCATTTCCAGACATCAAGCTATGAATCATTAAATAACTGCTAAATTGGTCTCCTGGGATAGATCATGCCTCAGAGTTGGGCAGGCCCCCATCCCACCAAAGCCAGGTGTGCTCTGCAGTGAGCAGGCATTAAAACTGCTTTAAAGGCCATGATTTGGGTACGCAGCCAGGTCTCACACTGTGAGGTGAGTGGTAGGAAATCATGAAAACAGTGACAGCCCTCCTGTCAGAGTTACTCCTCTGTTTGATTAATGAGGGCATTTGAAAGACAATTAGCCAGAGCAGGTTTGGCTGCAGCTAGCTTATCAATCAGGCACCCTCTATTAAAAGCACTACTGCCTTCTTTGTTTTTGGTTGGAGGAGAATTGTATCAATGATACACCACCAACAGCAGACCTTTACATGTTATGTTAAAAAAAGAGCAGAATGTAGCAAATCACAATTGAAATAGTAAAAAAAACCCTTTACAAGGCACAAGCCACTGGTTGCTGGGAAATCATCGCTGCAACTTCCACATGGCTGGATTTTTTGTTTGTGCATGGTGAATTCAAGGCTGCACAAACATATCAAGCATTTCCAAGCTTCACAAGGACAGGTTTAAGCTAAGTTTTCAACAACAGCAAAAATGAAACCTGACTACAAATGATCCCATATGTAACAAAAAAGAATAATCCTTCATTAGAAAACCTACTGTGAACCTACTCTCTGAGCTTCAACACGTTTCAACTAAGAACAGTTTCAATTTTTCAAAAAGAGAATTTGTTGCAATAATTCATCAGGTTGATTTATCCATTAGTAATGCAACCTCTTTGCTTTCCAACTACCAACACAGGTGGGATCTAATACTATAATTTTCTTAGGCAGCTGCTCACCCAGGAACATGTTCCATTCTTTGGCTTAACTGAGAGCTTTGCTTCAAGTGGGGTAGTCCTTGAATTCATATAAGTGATCAAAAATATGCAATGGACAATTTAAACCATTTCAGAACTTTCCTGAAGATCTGCATTTCCATCAGAACAGTTTTTATCAAACTAAGGAAATGATGATTTTTGCCTGTGAATGAGTAAAAACCAAATTACTGACTAATGTATTTATATTATTCTCAACCTGAATAAATCTAAGACTGAAAGAGCAGGATTGAGACTGAAGTGTGATGCACCACTTTTCCTTTCAGTTTACAGTTAATTTTCCCTGGCAACAGCAGATCAGAGGTATTTTTAATGCATGACTAGCGTAGTACTGAGTGGATATAGACGCAATGCAAAAGCAGCTAGAATCTATTTCAGAAGTAAGCTCACAAAATACTGCATGTGAATATGGGGATAATAAAGGAAGCAGCAAATTAACCTTTGATTAGATTGGTTAGAGTACAAAGACAGAGGAGATTCAGCATAGCCCCCAAAAACCCTCTCTGAAACTTCCCTGTGTTGGCAGAATGTGATAGTCCAGCATTCACGGACAGAGAACTGTAATTGTTTTTAAAAATTTGGAAGAGTTCCCACTGAGAACACACAGCTTGTCACAGGGTTAATCTGCAAAATCACTTTTGTTAAAGTGTTCAGCCACCTCAGTAAGCCCCAGCAGTGGCACCCACAAAGGGAGCACTGTTGTAAACTTGCCACTAGCAGTTTATACCCCTTGGCCCTGATCCAGCAGCCACTACAGAAAGCCAAGGGCTCTTTCAATGGATTTTAAATTGGTCCCTGCTCTCCTCTAAGTTACAAAGGTGGTAATGAAGTATTGGGAGATGTAATAAAAAAATAAAATAAAGAGGATCTAAGTAGGTGGTGGATAACCAGCATTACAGTGGACAACCCCATATTCTTACTAAGAAACTCTGAACAGTTTCTCATTTTTCTGTGTCTGTAACTGTAAACAAAAAGAGGACAAAGCCCTTAGTGGTGTGGCATGGCTCCTGTCTATGGGCCAAGTTCTTCCCAGCTCCACCATGGGAGCAGCCCTCATTCATCCTGCTCATTGAAACTCAGCAAACCCCTGTCCCACACCTGGGCATCACTGAGGGCCTGGGCCTGGGCAAAAACCAAGGCTGGGGGGCACTGAAGCCCTGTGGATGCACACAAGTCCATGCCTGGGCTCCCTTAGTTTGCCACGTGCAGGCAGAGCTGCCCTGTTCTCCTTTAATGGATCCAGGGCACACTAATTGGCTCCTTGCAAGAGTGGGGTAAATGCTGTGCCTCAGCCAGAAAGTGAGAGTGCTGGAGGAAGTGCTGGCTCTAACCTGCCTGACTGGCTTGTGATCATTTCAGAGTAGGGGAGGTCAAATGGACAGAAATAGGTCCACTATTTTTCACATAGATTAATACAGACTGCCAGCTTCTTCCAAATAACAAAAGGTTAAAAGGAGCCCGGGCAAATGACAGAGACTTGGGGTCTTGTCATCACCTCTAGGAGAACAATTGTCTCTTCCCCCTCTGATTCCTCAGAGTCAGAAACCATCCAGACACTTTGCTTTCTCAGCAGTTTGAGGAAACAATGACATGAACAAGAAGAAATGTCCTGCAACATTTCCCAGGTATTTCAAATTTTAGGTTGGTAGATGATTAAAAAAAAAAAATTAAAAATATACATTTGGGCACTTCACAAAAGACAGATTATTCTGTTTCTCATCAGTGACCCACAGTCCAGCTGCTTGCTTAGCTGGAAAGAACAGCCAGAAATGTCTATTGCAGGAAACAAGCAGAAATATTTACTAAGCAGAGATGACTGGCTGGATACAAACATAGATGTGCTATCTACTTTTATATGATGCCCATGGAGGAATTTTGCAGTGCCTACTGCTTCAAAGGCTGAAACCTAAGGAGGATTTTGAAGGAAACCCCAACACTTCCCATAGAGAGACGTGTCTTTCCCCTTATCTTCCAAAGGCACCAGATCACTTTCCAGACTACTGCAGACATTCTTCTTCTCCTACAAGCCTCTACATGATTCCTCTTTTGACTTTTTCTTCTGAAGCATACTTAAGGAGACTTAAGCTTCAAATCCAGAGACACTGAAGAGCATCACATTTTGAAGAGCATCACATTTTGAAGAGCATCACATTTTGAAGTGTGCTCTGCTGTCTGGGTCAAAGAACCCAAGCAAGCAGAAGCAGCAAGGAAAATTTACCCCCCCAAATATCCTGAACAAGATGCAAGTTCCACATACTATAGAGGCATTTCCTGGGGAAAAAAAGTGAAGGCTTCTAGTAACCATGATTAAAGACATTTATTCTTTTACTGTCTATTTCTTTGAAACTGTGGCTGAGGCCTAGTAGCTTAATTGACTTTCATAAAGTCAATCCTGATTACAAAGTGCATAAAAATGACCTTGTATCCTTTTTCCTTGTGAGAAGTTGGAGAAATGCTATCTATCCAGGACAGATGGTTCTCACCTGGGCAAAAATGACAGAATATGCATCTTTGTTGACATTCCATTAACTACAATTTAGGAACTCTTCCTTAGCCTTATGCATTTTTTTAATGCAAGTAAAGTTTACCTTGCTAATTGGTTCACTAAGTAACACATCATTGTTATTAAAAGGAGAAATGAAAACTTGCTGACCTAACATCCTCAGCTATGATTATTCTTGTCAATTATTTTATATTTGGAAAGGCAAACAAACGTTGTATATAAAAACTAAATACTGTATTTGGCATAACTTCAAATTAGCTGTCTCACCATGCTTATAGCATGCAAATTAAATGTCCTGAATAAGCATTAATCATCATAATAGGCTAATTATTGTCAGTTAGCTATCGAATAACTGAGCTACTACCCCTTGCAAAGAATTTGGAAAAAATGTTAATAAGATTCTGTCTACCTAAAAGCAAGAAAAACATTAAAATTTTTGTCAGGGAACAATTTTTAAGACAAACATGTTGCTTATTTTGACTCATTTGAGCATTGTTCTGGTCTTCCCACATATTTAGGCTTACTGTCTTCCAGTAAGTTATATTTAGTCTAAAAACACTTCTGTATAAAGATGTCTATCTATGTCATTTAAAAATGACTTGCTGAATTTTAAAACATTAATTAATATGTTAATAAACAGTCAATCTTTGTCTTCTCTGGCCATGTGCATGGCTACCACAGTACTTACAGACAGCAAGGAACTTAAATGTTTTACACAGAACTAAATGTTTTAAAAGTGATAAAGAATACATGAATGTAGAACTGCTATTTGGAGACAGTGTGTTAGGGCCTTGGAGTATATATTTAATAAAGGAGTGATACGTTCTTGAATGTAAATGGATATCCATCGCTTAAATGGAACTGAAGCACTTCTACAAATACACAAATGGTAAAACATTTAAAATTAAGTCTTAAACATTTAAAAATACTTCTAAGACAAACTTGCAGTCAGGCTTCAGTAAGCCTGGCTGGTATTTCTGCACGGCATTTGTGTGGAAGACATTTATCTGAGCAGATTCCTTTATATGCCCCTACACAAGGCGTTCGCCTCCTTTGCTCCAAAGCTCTCCCCAAGGGGCTCAGTGCTGCCATGTCCTCACACTGTCATTAATGTGACACCCTCAGGTTGCCCCCAGGACTGGGAAGAGGCATTGGCCCTGCTCTGCAGACAGGCATGACTTCAAATCATGAAATCAGAGCATGATTTCTATGATGTCCCAGAGGAAATGCATCTCAAGAGTAAGGATCACAACTTTCTCTCTCTCAGCACCACCACAGATGGTGCCAAAACCAGCTCCAATCTGTACAGAAAAGCTGCATGGAACCAGTGAGAGCTCCAGGACACACAAGTCCTCCTCCAGTGCCTTGACCACAGACCATCTCAGGTGAAGAAGTTCTGTACTTGGGGGCTTTTATCCAAGAAATTGCTTGTGTACCTGTTCTTCTGCTTCACAAGGTTCTGCCTATAACATTGAGCTAAAGAAGCATGAACAGCAATGACAAAGACAAGCTGCCTCCCCAGATAATACAAAGGGCCTGTTAGAGAACAGTTAGCAGAGTATTGATTGGGAAACAGTTACTCAGTTGTTGGAGGTAAAAATCACTTTCCAGCCCACTACTGCCACATCCAGGATTCCCACTGGCCTTTCTAAGCACACTTCCCTAAGAGCTCCAGTTCATCACTGTGACCTCAAAATCTTTTAAGTCAGTGCCTGTTTCACAGGATGCAGTTGTCATTTCTGTTGACACTTGCCTCCTCTGCACAGCCTTACACCTGAGTGTGTCAAAATACATTTAATTCCAAGAAGGTAGAGTCCATGTGACACAAAGTGATAAAAACCTGAGGATGCCCTCCCTCATAGTTTTCCACTAATCCTAGTCCAAAAATATTCTTGGCAAAGAGTTGTGGCTTGGTGTCCCGTCAGTGAAGATGAAACCAAACCTAGCAGGAAACATCTCACAGAGTAAGCACTCACAGGGTAAGCACTCTTCACTGAAAATTCCTCTTTGGCATCTGTCAGTGAGGCCAGTTTCAATATGTTTGGTAGATACTGCTGTGACTTTTAATTCCAACATGGCATCAAGAGATTTTTTAAGCCTAAATACCCTCTGTCTAGACAGTACATTCATTAGACTCATAACCACATGAGGAAACTGAAAGTTTGTTTTACAAGGTGTTTTCATCATAAAACTATTTGACAGCGATGAACTACACTTCCATTCTGTAATTCTTTATTGAATTCACAACCAACATTTCCTTTTGTTTACCTGCAATCAATAGCAAACTGACTAATTTATACAAATCAAAACCATTCTGCTCACAGTTCTGTACACTAGCACAATTTTATAACTTAGGTTTTAAAATATGCAAAAAAATCACCTTTTACTATAAATAAAGAGGTTGATCAGAAATCATCTCAGCAAAGTCTTTTAGGACTCTTGCACTGAGGTCATCTAAGCTTGCTTGAACTAAACCCAAAATGTTTCTTTTTTAAAGACCTTCTTTAGCTAAGCAACTAATGGATTTTAAAGTTGTTCATTGCTCTTATGCAGTATTTGGACACATCACCATGTTTCTGTCCAAGAGCAAGCTAAGTGTTTATTTAATCATATCTGAGAGTTTTTTTCTGCACCAAGAAAAATTTGAAAGTTTCCATTTAGTAAATTATCTATAAAATTCTTTGAGTTTGTGGATATTTGGGGAGTATCTTTTTACCATAAACATGCTGCAGAAGCCATAGTCCTTGATTCTGTCAGCAGGAATCATCATTTCTTCTCTTCTGAATTTTTATATTCCATTACTTCTAGTCTGAAAGAACTTTAGAGATGTCAACTGATATGTGAGAGTATAGAGAGCATAAAAGCCACTTACTACAAGTGTGACTTCTATTTCTCTCTGATACTGTACAGAACGTTTGGAGTTTTAAGTCTCTGATGCTTTTAAAATATCTCTCCATTTCCATTCCCATTTTTTCTGTCTGCATTTTTTCAATTTCCATTGAATCTCAACACGGCTTCACTGTTCTCATCAGATTGAGACATTCTGACAAGGAAGTCTAGGACACATCTATCTGGTCCCTTTCATGGCAAGGCAAAATTTCAAATTGCAGCTCTGGTGTGCCCCACCTGACCAGCACATGCTTTGGTGATAACTGTGATTTCGGATATTTCTGAGATATCCTGTTTCTTTTGTGGCCTCAGTTACATTCCCGGCTTCAGCCAGGGTGAGGTGTGGAGAAGAGCAACATTTGAACATCAAGTTTCATTGAACTGTGGATGCTGAATTACCCAATTACTCTGACTGGAAAGGCCAACAAGGTACTTTGCCATAAAAAATTAACCCTTTCTTGTCTTACAGTTTGCCACTAATAGGAAAAGATTGCCTAGGGCTAATGGACTAAAGGAGAAAGACTTGCTGCTGAAAAGAAGAAAATTTGTGTTTATGAAAACAAGGAAATAAATTCACTCACCTAAAGTCTTTACAGCATAAACTTTTAGATGAGGATCCTATTTTTGCTTGTTAATATAACATTTGAGTATAAATTATTCTCTTTTGGACAATTTAATGTCAAAAGACATTTAAGGCAAACACAGCTGAGGGCTAACCTTTCTCTTTCATTCACATACACACAATTTTTGATAATAAAGTATTTTTAGTTCATTTTAGATCAAAAGTCAGTCATTGCTGAATATGCGTGCTAAAATACATATTGCAAAAGCCCTGTAGGAAATGAGCAGTTTTACAGTACTATTGCTGCCAAAATGAATGTCAGATTGAATGCAGTCTGAACTTTCATAGACTTTCTGTAGTGAAAAGAAATAGAACCAAGATGATTGTGGAATATTTTTTCATATTTCATGAAGAAGTTGTCCCTTTGTCCTGTGTACTCATAAAATCAACTTGAAACTGGAGAAAGCAATAATAGAAAATACTAAGTGCTTCTACTTAAAGCCAGGGCTTTCCTATTGCAAATAAAATTGTTGAACAACATCAGATAGATAACAGTTAAAAGGATCCCAAGTCCATGCTGCTCACACAGTTCTGCATTATATTTATCATACAGAGTAAAGGAAGCCCAAATCACTGCATTCATCAAGCCATCTATTTTGATGGTTTTTTTCCATCAACTATTCTAAAAAATCCATTCTAAATGCACAGAACTGATTTGGTAAGGGCCAAGACTTATTTTGCAACAGCTGTTAAAACAATAGGGCATAATCTTGCTCCAGCAGAACTTGTCATCAGTAGAAGGAATTGTATGATCAGAAAAGTATGAAAAGCAGTATCAACAAAGCATCAACAAAACAAAATCTACAGAATCATTTTCATCACCTTGAACACCAGAAATCTCAATAGTTGTTACCCCACTTGTTAAACTGGTTAGCAAGAGTCATGCAAGCCCTGACTGCATTTCTGAAATGTCAGTACAAGCACAGAATTATAGGCAGAACTTAAAGTAGGACTGCAGCAAGCAGCCGTTTAGCAAGAACTTCCCTTTCTCAAAAAAAAACCCCCTCCAGCATCTATTATGCAATGCACACCAGAAGAATTGCTACATACTTGGGCAGACAAAGTACTTTGATAAGATGGACATATCCACTGATTGACAATTTGTCGACTATTATATGTGTGCAAGTAGTGAAATAGACTCCAGCTGTACTTAGTTCCTCCAGGGTGATATAAAATAGTAAGTATTCATTATGACCTTTAGTCAGCTGCTTAATGGTAATACTAATGGAACTGCAATAAAATTTAGCTGACATACTGCTTAAGAAGTATTCTTAGGCTATTTTGTGGCATTAAGTTGGCATATGTAACTACATTTAAACTCTAGATTAAATAACAAATTTCCAATTACTAATAAATCTTACAGTTAAGGCACTTTTGCTAGGTTTTGATTTGACAAAAATACTGGTTCACAAAGAACATTTTCTAGCTAAATGCTAGCATTTAAACGCTAGCAAGCATTTGCAGACATTGAAGCTTAAAATGAATATTACTGTTTCAGTAAAGGCAGCCCAGGAAAAAGCTTGATTTGCAGTCACATTCTGATACAAACAAGAAAGTGAACACACTAACCATCCAAACAGAGGCAGGGTGGTCAGGCTGCTGTGTTCACTCTTACCAGATCACCCTCCAGAAGAACCAAAACCTTTGTAATGAAGAGATTTCTGCTTTGAAATTGCCCATGGCTGAGATGCAATTCTGCAGAGACTTTATCACCCACAGACCTCATGGTCTTGTCCTGATCCATTCATCTTTGCACTGGGATTCCACCAGATGACTGGTTGAGGGTCTTTACAAAATGTCTCATTTATCGTTCACAGACTGACAGAAAAACTCTCTAGAACTTTGCTAAACTGCAAGTATTGTAGGCCTGGCCTCCATCAATTGCTACCTTTCCTTGCCAGTATGATCTTTAAAAATGTTGGAATTTTTCATTATTTGGCCCCATCCCTTGCTCTCTCTTTTCAATTATGTTTTTCATATGCCTTGGCAATTTACATTACATATTCTTGAGTTTGGATCACCTCCAACTTTGTCTCCCTGCTTAGCCAAACAGTTAAATAAAATAAAATCTCACAGAAACAATTTTCTAAAGATGTTTAGCTCTCTGACCCAGCTCCTGGGTAGCGTATGAAAATGCTTTCCTTCTGTTATATCAAACTTCAGAGATGAAGTATTCCAAGATGGGTATTTCTGTAAAATGACAGGAATGGACTGATCTGGTACAGGCTCACTACCCACCTAAAGACCAGAGTTAGAGAGTTGTGGTTTTTTTGGGTTTTTTTTGGTTTTTTTTTGTTTTGTTTTGTTGGGGTTTTTTTGTTTGTTTGTTTGTTTTTACAGGTAGAGGATGGCTTTCTGCAGAGAAACTGAATAATTTATTGGAATTTTAGTCTCCACACAAGCATAGATATGCAAAATCAAAAAAAACCCAACTTACTTTTAGGAGGCTGAGTGGAAAAATAAATTTTCTTCCAACTTCCTATTTTATTCTAGGTTATGTGTATTAATTTGTTAATGCACACTAATTTATGTGTATTAATGTGACACAAAACCCTATTAATTCTTTCAAGATTTTTATACAGGCCTGCAATAGTATTTTAAGGACTCAAGTTTCTTTCAGAAAAATGTTGAGTGTCTGTTACCCTTTTAGCAGCATCCTCTATTCTCCCTTTCAATATCCCACAGCCTACATCCAGCCCTGCATTAAATCTAAACAAACACAATGCTACTTTTCTGCATTTGTAAAATACGTTATACAACTTTCTCTTTTTCTCACTCAAACAAAAAAATATAGGAAGTATTTAGAGAGACCTGAAGAATCTAATCTCTGTACTGCTTACAATTTTACTCCTGCATTCCTGATCATTCAGCAGAATACCTGCCTGCTGGGGTGCTGGTTTCCCTTCTACATCAATTGGTACCAATGAAAAGTAATTTTCAAAGGGCTTATATTTACATAACTCCTGATGAAGGCACTGGTACAGGTTTTATCCTTTAAATTTCTAATCATACTGTTTGTTCATGTACAAGACAAATGTAATTGGGGGCACGAATCCATCTTATTTGCACATATTCAAATGCTAAAGCAGACCTTATCAGAGATGATTTAAAGAAAAGAGGAGTCACAGAAATATTGATTTTGGGTCTGCAGAGAACAATGATGAAAGATAATCTTTTTGCTACAGCTTTCTCTATGAAGCCATGACAAGCAAATATGTACAATTAATGAAATGAATCAAATATTTTACAGGAAGCTTTGTGAAGTGCCAAAAAACAGGCCCAACTTTCTTCCCTCACAAGTCTTACTACTGATTTCAACAGCAGGAAAACTAGCATTTTAAAATTCTATCTTGCATGTCTCCACTTTAACCACAAAAACCACAATAGAATCTACGGGTTGCTGAAGCAATACCACAACTACTGGCATGTGCACTTGGATATTACTCATCCTTGGAGACTGATAGATGTTGTAGAAGCAGGCAAATTCCAAGAGAACTCAGGTGACAGATTAGAGACAACTGCAATACCTTTTTTTTTTTCCTGGGAAAAAGAGACTAAAGCAGTCCCACAACAGTCACCCACTTACTAATCAGGCTCTTACTACAAATAGCTTTCCTCTTTTTGAGCACAAAGGATGCTACACATGCTACTACAGGCAGAAACAATTGAGAAATAATAACCTTATCCATTCACTATTATAACAATCTATTTTGTGCCACGTGACAAACACGGACAGTGCTGACACCAACATTGATTCCACAGTTGTCATGATGACTGTGGTTCCAAAATCCCAGAGTAAAAAATAAAGATTGCAGTTATCCTGCAGTTCTCAAAATCTGCGGTGTGATCCCAGCAGCATGAAACTCAATCAGCTTTATGGGAAATGACTGCACTTCACAGCTATCCAAACAGCAGAAAGTCTATGCGAAGTGTATCATGTTTCTATTAATGACACAGAAATCCACCCTACCCAAAATGCACACAATGGGACTGGTGCTAGTGAAAAGAACAGGGCTGATGCCTTTATTAATATTCAGCTCTTTATTGAAAAGATCAGCTTTATGGGGAGTGCTCAGCAGGAGTTGTCCACCAGGCCACGGCAACCCGGAGTAGTCAGGGATATGTGCAGCAGAACCAGCTTGCTAACTTGCAAACCACATGTCCTGTATCCCCGTCCTCACGGGCACA